>PVKH010015296.1:0-16134 GCA_004027955.1 Chaetophractus vellerosus | reverse complement strand
GATGAGTTCCTGGGAGAAGTTCGCTGTCAAACGACGAGCTGGGAAATTCTCTCCGAATGTTGAAATCAGTTCCCTTTTATAAGCAGTCAACTGAATGGATAACAGCGTCATCCATTCTTCATCCAATCTTGCTGATTGATGCAGATGCAATTAGCCCCAGGCTTGCTGGACCCAACAGCTGGGCACAATTACCTGGCCCCGAGTTGACTCATTAGCCTAGCCATCACAGTAACCTATATTCTAGTTTCTACTCTATAAATTTGCTTATTTTAATTATTTCATATCAGTGAGATCATACAATATTTGTCCTTTTGTGTCAGACTTATCTCACCCAACATGAAGTCTTCAAGGTTCATCCATGTTGTAGCGTGTATCAGAATTTTGTTCCTTTTTATGGCTAATAGTCTATTTTGTGTATATACCACATTTGTTTATCCATTCATCTATTGATGGACACTTGGTTTGCTTCCATCACCTGGCAATTCTGAATAATTCCGCTATGAATAAGTGTGAAAATATCTATTTGAGACTGTGCTTTCAAATTTGGCAGTATATATCTAGAAATAGGATTGCTGGGACAAATGGTAATTCTATACTAAGGTTTCTGAGGATCCATCAAACTGCTTTCCACAGCAGCTGTACCGTTTTACATTCCCACAGACAATGTATGTTGCTATTTCTCTATATCTTCTTCAACACTTATTTTCTATTTTTTGATAGCTGTTCTAGTGAGTTGTGAAATGATATCTCTTTGTGGTTTTGATTTGCATTTGCCTAATGGCTAATGATACTGAGCATCTTTTCATGTGCTTTTTGCCCATTTGTATTTATTCTTTGGAGAAATGTCTTCAATTCTTTCCCCAATTTTTAATTGGGTTGTTTTTCTTGTTGTTGAACTGTAGAATTTGTTAACATATTCTAGATATGAAACCCTTATCAGATATGTGGTTTACAAATATTTTCTCCTGATCTGTAGACTGTCTTTTTACTTTCATGAAGTCCTTTGTACAAAGCATTTAATTCTGATGAAGTCCTATTTGTCTAATTTTTTTCTTATGTTGCTCATTCTTTTGTTGTAAAGTGAAAGAAACCATTGCTTAACACCAGGTCCTGAAGATGCTTCCCTCTTTTTTTCTCCCAGGATTTTAATAGTTTTTGTTCTTATCATTAGGATTTTTTTTATCCATTTTGAGTTAAAATTATGTATATGTTGTGAGGTAGGGGACTACCTTCATTCTTTTGCATATGGTTATCCAGCTTTCCCAGTATAATTTGTTGAAGAGGCTATTATCTCCCCATTGAGTGTACTAGTCACCCATGTAAAAAGTGAACTGGCCAAAGATGTGAGGGTTTATTTCTGAACTTTCAGTTCAATTGCATTGGTCTAAAAGTCACTCCTTGTGCCTGTACCATCCTGGTTGGATTATTGTAGCTTTGAAATAACTTTTACTGTTAGAAAGTTTTAGTCCCCCATATTTGTTCTTCTTTTTCAAGATGGTTTTGGCTCATCAGGGCCCCTTACCCTTCCAAATAAATTTGATGATTGGCTTTTCCATTTCTGCAAAGAGTATAGGAATTTTTATTGGGATTGTGTTGAATCTGTAAATTGCTTTGGGTAGAATTGACATCTTAATGAGTATTTAGTCTTTCAATCCATGAACACAGAATGCCCTTCCATTTATTTACATCTTCTTTGATTTCTTTTAGCAGTGTTTGGTGTTTTTCCATTTACAAGTTTTTTATATCTTTAGTTAAATTTATTACTAGATATTTGTATATTTTAGCTTCTATTTTAAATGGAATTGTTTTTCTTGATTTCCTCTTCAGATGGTTCATTACTTGTGTATAGAAACACTACTGATTTTTGCATGTTGCTCTTGTATCCCTTACATTGTTGAATTCATTTACTATCTCTAGTAGCTTTGTTGTGGATTTTTCTATATATAAGATCATGTCATCTGCAAGTAGGGAAAGTTTTACTTCTTCCTTTCCAGTTTAGATACCTTTTATTTCTTTTTCTTGCCTAATTGCTCTAGCTGGATCTTTCAGTGCAATGTTGAATAACAGTGGTGACAGTGAGCATCCTTGTCTCGTTCCTAATCTTGGAGGGAAAGCTTTCAGCCTTTCACCATTGTGTTTGTTAGCTGTGGGTTTTTCATATGTGCCCTTTAGCATGTTGAGGAAATTTCCTATATCCTAGTTTTCTAAGTGTTTTTATCAAGAAGTAGTGTTGAATTTTATTAAATGCCTTTTCTGTATCAATTGCGTTGATCATGTGGGTTTTTTACTTTGTTCTATTAATGTGATATAATTCATTAATTGATTTTCTTTGGTGAACTACCCCTGAATACCTGGGATAAATCCCATGTGATCATGGTATATAATTCTTTTAATATGCTTTTGGATTTGGCTTGAATGCATATTATCAGGTATATTTTCATCTTTATTCATAAATGGTGTTGGTCTGAAACTTTCTTTTCATATGGCATCTTATCTGGCTTTGGTATTAGGGTGACGTTGGTCTCATATAATGAGTTAGGTAGTATTCTCGCCTGTTTAATTTTTTTTTTTTGAAGAGTTTAGCAGATTTGGTGTTTATTCTTATTGGAATGTTAGGTAAAATTCACCAGCAAAGCCACTGGCACTGGACTTTTCTTTGTTAAGAGGTTTTTGATTACTGATTCGATTTCTTTACCTGTTATTGGTCTATTGAGATTTTCTTTTTCCTCTTCAGTCTGTAGGTAGTTTGTGTAGATATATGAAAGTGTCCATTTCCTCTAGGTCATCTTATTTTTGGCATATAGTTGTTCATTGTTTCTTTTTTATTTCTGTGGGTTTGGTAGTAATATCCCCCTTTGGATTCTGATTTTAGTTATTTGCATCTTCTCTCTTTTTCTCTTTGTCAATCTAGCTACAGATTTGTCAGGTTGTGTGTTTGTTTGTTTTTTTATCTTTTCAAAGAATCAACTTTGTTTTGATGGTTCTCCCTATTTTTTTCTATTTCATTTATCTCTTCCTACTCTTTATTTCCTTACTTCTGTTTGCTTTGGTATAGTTGCTTTTCTTTTTCTAGACCCTCCAGCTGTGACATTAGGTCTCTAAACTCAAATATTTCTTCTTTTATAAGTTAAGCATTTAGAGCTATAAATTTCCCTCTCAGCACTGCCTTTGTTGCATCATAAGTTTGGGTAGGCTGAGTTTTTTCCTTTGCCTTAAGATATTTTCCAATTCCCCTTGTGATTTCTTCCTCGACTCAGTGGTTATATAAGAATGTGTTGCTTAATTTCAGCATTATTTGTGGACTTTCCAGTTCTCCTACTGTTAATGACTTTTAGCTTCATTCCATTGTGATCTGAGAAGATACAGTCTATGATTCAATGTTTAACATTTATTATGACTTTGATTACTAACATACGATGTAATATAGAGAGTGACCCATGTGAACTAGAGAAGAATGTGTATTCTCTTGCTGTTAGGTGTTTTCTATATATCTGTTAGGTCTAATTGTTTGGGTATTGTTCAAGTCTTCTGTTCCATATTGGTCTTCTATCTAGATGCTCTATCCATTATTGAAAGTAAGGTATGGATATCTCCTACTATTAATGTGGAACCATTTATTTCTTGTTTCAAATTTGCAATAGTTGTTTCATATATTTGGGTCTCTGCTGTTTGGTGCATATATATTTGTAACTGTTATATGTTCTTGTTGAATGGCCCCTTTATCAGTCTATAGTGACTTTCCTTGTTCCTCATAACAGTTTTTGACTTAAAGTCTATTTCATTTGATATTAGTATAGCTATCCCAGTTCTCTCTTTGTTACTGTTTCCATGTATATATTTTTCCATCCTTTAGTTTTCAACCTACTTGTGTTTTAATGTAAGTTGAGTCTCATATAAACAGTATATTTTCGAGTCATGCTTTTTTATCCATTCTGTTAATCTTTGCCTTAGGATTGGAAAGTTTAATCCATTTACATTTGATGTAACTACTGATAATACAGGGCTTCCTTCTGCCATTTGGCTATTTCATCCTTGTACATCTTATAACTTTGTTGTTCCTCAGTTGTTCCATTAATGCCTACTTTCATATTTATTTGATTTTTTGTAGTGTGCCATTTTGAGTCACTTCTTTTATCTCTATGTATTTTTTCAAATATTTTATTTGTGGTTACCATAGATTATCTAAGGTTATGACAATCATGTTTAATTTGATACCAACTTAACTTCAAGAGCATACAGATATACTGTTCTTATACCATACCATCCCCACCTTTTTGTAGTACTGGTTACAAATTATTTCTTTATACATTGTATATCAAAAACCATAGATTTATCATTACTTTTATGCATTTGCATTTTAGAAACTGTAAGAGGTAAATATTAGAGACCATACCAAGAAATGTTATTCAATAGTATTTGTAATTACCCTTATGGTTACTTTTACTGGATGCCTTTATTTCTTTAAACCACTTTGATCCACTTTCTAGTGGCCTTTCCTTTCTATCTGAAGACTCCCTCTGGCATTGCTTGTAGAACAAGTCTATGGTGACAGACTCCCTCAGCTTTTGTTTAACTTGGAATGTTTTAATCTTCCCCTTGTTTTTGATAGTCTTGCCAGATATGAGATTCTTGGTTGAAATTTTTTTTCATTCAAATATTTCATCTTACTGCCTTCTTGCCTCCATTATTTCTGATGAAAAATTTGTCTCCTTTGTCTTTTCTGAAGTCTTTGCATGCTCGTTAGTAGCCTTAGGTATTTTATCTTTTGTATTTATCCTATTTACAGGAGTCTGAATGTCCCTTCTACTCCATATGAAATAGACTTCACCCCCTCCTGAGTGCTCTATTTTAGGTCTCAATGCCAGTAATCTTTTGTCCCAGGTCGCTTTGACTTAATTGTTTCTTATACTGCTTTAGCTGTCCACAAGCTGCTTCTGCCTTCAGAGCAAGCCCTGGGAGGGTGAGCCAAGGATGACCATTCTGGTTTAGTCTTTTAGGCTGCCACCCAAAGGTCTGGCACTGACATAGAGGCACAACAGTATGTATGTAGGGTTTATTATGCTCCATCTGGCATAAGGCCTGGAACCCACTGTGGGAGTACAGGCTGGCTGTACACCATGCTGTGGAGCAGAAGAAGGGGCAGCAAGGGGACCGTAAGCTTTTCCCACCTTCTTAAAAGCTGCTTTATCTTGATTTGTTACCTGCCAGTTATTGCAATGCTTTAAGTGTTTTCCAAAGTTTTGAGGAAGATGGCTTTGCCATATTTTGCTACATGTTCAAAGATTCTGTGGGAGAATGGTACCCTGGAGGATCTTATGCCACCATCTTGGTCGACTGGAAGTCCATGTCATATTTGTTACATCTTTTTTCCTTTTAAATTCTCTATGACTTTATATTTAAAATGTCACTTTTAAGGAGCATAGATGTGGGCCTTGCTTATGTTTTAATCCCAGAGTATAATTTATTTCTTTTAATTATTCAGTCATTTACATTTAACTTAATTGTTATGTTTCAGTTTATGTCATATTATCTCATGATTTATATCCTGTTTTGTCCCATTTGTTCTTTGACACTATATTTCCTCCTTTCCTGCCTATTATAGATTATTATTTTAATATTCTGTTTTATTACCTCTATAGGGAATATATTATTAGCTCTACCTCTTTTCTATATTTTATTGTAGGGATTATAATAAATATTTTAACTCATGCTATTTTACTTTGGAGTAATATTATATCTTTGCAAGTATAATATTAAAAACCTTACAGCAATGTCTTTCTATTTACCCTTTCTGTCCTATGTGTTTCTTATAGCATATATTTTACTTTTTGGTATTCTGTGAAACTCAGTACATTATTATTATTTCTCATTTATATTTAAAAATCGTCTTTTAAGAAATTAAGAAACAAGAAAATTATTTTATGTTTACCCATATATTCATCTTTTCTAGCACTCTTCATTTTCTCGTGTAAATATACATTTCCCTCTGATAATATTTTTGCTTCAGTTTAAAGAATTTTTTATAATATTTATTATATTATAGGTCTCTTGGTGCTTCAAGTCCTTAGGATTTTGTTAATAAGAAAATGTCTTTATTTCAGTTTCATTTTTGAAGAATAGTTTTGTTGGCTATACCATTCAAGAAGGAATTGTTTTGTTTTTTAATTTTTTGTTCTCATCTGCTCATTGTTTTTGCTCATTGTCTGTTTTGCTTTAGGAGGCACTGGGAACTGAACCCGGAACCTCCCATGTGGGAGGCAGGCACTAAACTGCTTGAGCCACATATTCTCCCTAATTTTTTTTTTTAATGTTGGTACTTCAAAAATGTTCCATTGCCTTCTGGCTTGCATTGTTTCTGATAAGCATAGAATTTATTCTTATCATTATTTCCCTCTGTGCATTGTGTCTTTTTTCCTGCTTCCTGTAAGATTTTTCTATTATCTTTTGTTTTCAACATTTGTAATATGATGTGCTTTTGTGTTTATCCTGATTGGGTTCATTAAGCTTCATGAATTTTGACACTAGGAAAGTATTTTAGAATAATAATATGGAAAAATAGTAACCATTTTAAATTTAAATATATTTCTTCAGGCAATCATTCCCTTCTCTCTTTCTGGGACTACAGTTATATGTAGGACAAAACATTTTATGTTGTCCCTTAGGTCACTGTTCATTTTTTTCAGTCTTTTATCTTCTCTGTGCTTTGCTTTAGAGAGTTTCTATTGACCTTTCTTCAAGTTCAATGATCTTTTCTTTTGCTATTTGTAATCTGTTGATCTCAACCACTTAATTTTTCACTTCAGTCATTGTGCTTTTCAATTCTGGAATTATTTGGTTATTTTTTATAGTTTCCATTTTTCTCTTGTGATTCAATTTTGTTCACTCATATACTTTTTTTTTTCAGAAGGTACCAGAGCTTGAACCCAGGACCTTAAACATGGGAAGCAGGTGCTCAACCACTTGAGCTACATCTGCTCCCATTCATGTACTTTTAACTAAATAACTGAATCTGTTTATAATAACTGTCTCAGGTCCTTGTCATCTTTATGTTTCAATATTCTGTTTTTTATCTCAGGGTTTATTTTTTACTGCTTTTATTGTCTAGGAATTTTTGAGTTTATCCTGGAAATGGTGCATGCTTTTTTGAAAGTCTGAGTTACATTGTCATTCTTTAAAGATGGCTGAGTTTTGTTCTGGTTGGCTGTTAATTAACTGGAAGATCAGCTTGGTGTTAGGCTTCATTGCTGCAAATATAAAGTAGCTCTTATTTTAGGATTAGCATCATTAAATTCTAAGGCAAGACCTTTATGGTGTTTCAGCTGAGTGTACTCAGTATTCCACAAGGTCTCTCCACTTTGTCCTTTGGAATCTTCATCATCTCCAAACACCCCTGCAGCTCTTCTCTGCCAGAACATGTAGAGTCTCATCTTCCGCTGGTATATCTTAGTATTTGGCTAAAGACCCTAGGGAATGCCAATGCAGATTCTGGGGTTCCTGCTCTGTGCCTCTCCCTCCTCTCTGGTAAACTACTCCTCAAATTCCAACCACCTCAGGTCCTAACTACAGGCTTCTTTTTTTCTGCTCAAAGGAACTGCTGCTCTTTGTTCGAGGTCCACTTCCCTGTGCCACAGTTTGGAAAGTTCTTCCAGGAAGAAACTCAATTTATTCGTGTATTTGGCTTGCTACAAGGATCACAGTTGTCTGTTGTCCAATGCCTGAATACAGTTGCTTCATGTGTTTTGTCCAGCTTCGTGGTTGTTTACAGCCAGAGTTTGAATTTGACAGCAGTTTTTCAGTTACTTTCTGGATAGTTTCAGAAAATGTGCAAAAACATTTTTTTTGCCATTAAATTTGTAATACAGTTGTAAAATTTTCCTCCTCGTGATTTTAGTTTTCTGTTTAGACTATGCTGGAAATGTATTCATATCATCAATATTTATTTTGTTCTTTGCACATAATTAATCTTTCTATATACAGCAAACTATTCTCAGATATTTTTTTGACTAGCAAATTATTGCCACTTAGGGGAAGAGGTCTATGAAACATTATTTTAGAGAGAGATGTGAGGTGTTCTTTTGGGATTCAACAGAAAATGCAAGTGGAAATTTTTGCTATTACTTCCCTGGCTTTAATTATATTTCTCTGCATTTTTTCCTTTTTTTATATTCCATCTGTTTTTCTTTTACATTTGTTTCCAGATCTATGGATATTATTTCCACTTTTTAACATGTATTTTCTAATCTAAACTTTCAATGATTTTTAAAGTCAATTAATTTTGAGTTCATTTTGCAAAAGAGCATTTATTTGCTCTTTTGTATACACCACCATAAATCACCTTAATTACCTAAATACCTGATTATTGCAATAAAATTTTTATACAAAATTCATGATAAATCATATGCATATTGTCCTTTCAAAATAAAATTATGAAGCAGAGTTCTTTCAGTTGGATAAGCCACAGATTCATGGAATTCATTATTTTGAAAATGGCTAAGGCATGCATCATTCTAAAAACTGAATACCAAGAGATAATGATTATAGATGTGTCACATGAAGTTAAAAAAACTGTCATTTTATTAATTTGGGTTTATTCTTTGACAAGTAATAATATCATCTATTTAGAATATGAAAATAATGCAGAATTTCTTTAACAAATGGAACAAAATCTGTATAAAATAGAATGGTTAGGCATCCTACCAGAAAGCATGAACTAATCATTCTCAGGTTACTTGCTTTAGGGTTTTGTTCTTTTTTTAATAATGAGTCTACTTTTAACCACCATTTCATAGGATGATGAATATCTGAATAAATCCTGCTACAAGAATATTCTAGATTTTGGTGAAGACATGTTTGGGGGGGGATTATTGATTTAATTGTTGTTTTACTGCTCTTTCACATTTCTGCCTTCTCTGCTTTCTTTCTTCATTCTCATATTTTCATTGTTCTAGACTGTCTTTGTCTCCCCCCTACCAAATTCTCTTTGTAACTCTACACACTCAGTTAGTTTCCCTTCCTTTATTTTTTTCCTGAACACAAAACTAAAGGTAAACACTACCAATAAAAAAGTCTCAGTCTTGACCAGGGACCCACTTCTTCCTAAATGATGAAATAGGAAACACGGCTTCATCCTTTTCCTCCTATCTTGCTTGTTCCTGACCCAGCCCTTCCAAAATTGTCCAGATTTGTTCCATGAGCTTCATTCTGACTAATCTAATGAAATAATCTAAGCTTAAAGTGTAGCTGAAATTCATTTGCATTGTTACTGCATTAATTAGAGTAGGCCAAACTGCTGTAATACATAGACCAAAATACGTAGGAAGTTTATTTCTTGCTTATGTAACAATTTACACTGAGTGTTCTAGGATGGAAGCAGCTCTCTTCCGTGTGATGGGTTAGGGAATCAGGCTCCTTCCATCTTTTGGCTCTGCCACCCCTAGGGTCAAATGGGTTCACCACATCCAGGTCTACTGGTAGAAGAGGAAAGAGAACAATCAGGAGACTTTCTCACTTCTTACTGACCTGCATTATATTCACTCACGTTACACTCTGGCCGTGCAAGTGCTGAATTTTAATTAGGTTTGGATCATATACCCACTTCTTAGTCCAGGTCCCATTTGAAGGACATGGAATGTGCTATCCACAAGAAAGAGCAGTTCTGTTATCGAGACAAGAAAAGGTAGTTGGACAAGACAACTTCAGTTGTTCGATACATCTTACAAGACTCTCCTTCCTTGTTTGTATACTACGTCATTTGATTTGAGTCTCACAGCAACTTGCTGAGGTATGAAGGTGACTGGGAGAAGTCAGCACACTTTTCCCAAGGAAAGCTGTGTTTACCTAATGAAGATTTTTGAATCAAGTTTGGAATAATTTAAGGAAGATCTCACTTTGATTTTTATCCAATTTTGAGGTTAGGGGTAGTGGTTATGCGCAGGCAGCCATATTTTATGGGTTCAAAGCCAGAATCTACCATATTTGGCTTGTGTACTGTCTTAGCTATACCACCTTGGGCAACTTACGTAGCCTCTTTATGACATAGTTTCTTCTACCATAGAATTGGGAGGATAATAGTAAATGCTTCACAGGTTTGTTGTGAAAAATAAATGAGATAATACACATAAATTGCTTTGAGTAATACCTGGCACATAGTAAATAATAAATGGCCACTGTACTAGTAATAGCAATTGTTATTATTAGCATTATTTATTCTTTCACCAAATATGTACACATTTTATAGGTATGATCAGTTTTTGCCTCTAAAAGAGAAAACTCTTTACAAATGTTAGATCTCAAGGATAAAAGAAATCACTAGAAAGCCTCACCATTATTTATTTAATGTCATGCCCTCTGCCACTTGCTTTGCCTTCTCATGGTCTTTCCCATTTGTTTTCACAAAAGTCAACATTTTCCTGTTTCTCCCTTTAAAATAGATTTTTATGTGGGGCATGTAAACAGTGTTTGAAACAAGTGAAGTTAAGGTCTTCCAAGTGTAGGATCAAAATAGATAGGAAGGTATGAACCTTAAACTATAGTTTAAGCAGGGTTATAAAGGGCAGTAAGTTTGTTAGGAAAGAAATAAAAAATAAGAGCAGGAGGGAGGAAAGGGGATAGAGAGGGGGGAATTAGAGATTGAACCATAGACATCTATCTAAGGCAAGAGGTCAGATTCAATGGAGAGAAACATTATTTGGCTGAACATTTTTGTGAAGCTCAAGGAAGAGCTTCATTTGGTTTCATATTAGCTTATTCACACTTGCTGTTTCTCGATTAATCCTCCAGTGACTTGATACACCATATCTAATTCTTCATAAATCAGCTAAACTTTAGAGTGATATTGACAGTAGCTTTGCCAACTCCATTGTCTTCTGTCAAGAGTTTTATTCGGCCTTAAAACAATTTGCCATGAACGCCCTTGTTTGCTTGCCACATTGGTCTTTGTTCAGGCTGAAAACTTTGATTTATAACTGTATGTAATTGATGGCTGTGGGGTAGGGGGACTATAGCTCGTGCTCCTCCTATTTTGATCTAGCTTTGCCTAGAAATCCATGCAATGGAGCATTCTCAAGGGAACGCGGCTGGGAAATTTTCCATATACCCAATGGGAGGCCATTAATCAAGGTGCGGAGTGTGTTTGTGAAAGTAAAGAAAACAAAAGTCAGACCACCTCAAGATGGCTTATCAAAAGAATAGATGTTAAAGTTAATGTATTCATTGTGGAGCATTTATAAAGAAGAGTCGAGCTATTTGGTGAACCAGATATATTTGCTGCTCCAAAAGCAAAATTTGACATTAGTACTTCAAGTTATTAGTATTGAAAAGCCACTTCCAGAGTCCCTGACAAGTTGTAAAGTCGTTGACGGGGGATCAGTTGAAAGCTCTTTTTAAATGGCACAAGTCTCTTTTGCTAATAATGAAAAAAGAAGGAAAATACAGGCTTTTTGGCAGCTTTAACACAATGTAGCTTTTGGTAACTGTCATTCTAGTATTTGCTGAATTTGATGCCACGTTCTCTCCCTACCCTGCCCCACTTAGGTCTTAATAATTCAGAATCTGTGAAACTTCCTAAAGTGCACATTTCTTTAGGGTGCAAAGACTGATACTAAGTTTCTGAAAGTAATTAGAGACTTTTCTCAAGGTCTGGAATGAGTAGAAGGAGCCCATTTTTTAAATTATCCCTGTGAAGACATCGGACTGTCTAATTTGTTTGGTTTATTTTGGTTTTCCATCATAAAAATTACCTTGTCAGCTAAACATATTTCATGAAATTTCAATAACCAACTTAGGAAAAAAGTGTATATTTTGAAAATGAATTATAATGCCCAAATTAGAGTGATATATCCCTAGATATAGTAAATTTTAAATGGATTATTTATACAAAGTACTTTAGTAATTGAGAATGTCGATCCAGTGGGGATAAGTAAAGGAAGTAACAAAGAAAATAAAAGAAAGGTATAAGCACTGATGGGGACTGGATGTAATCCCATAAAAATATTCCAAATTTTGAGAAGCGCTAAATTGAAACACTCCTTCTATTTACAAGTAGACAGCTTTTACCATTTAACTGACACTTAAAGCTGTCTGAAGCAAGAATGTTCTTGATCACTTTTTCATAAATCTATTCGTGGAGGCGTAATTTAAAGTTATTTGTTTTATTTTGTATTGTTTTTATCTCAACGAAGTTCAACAATAGGAAGCCTCTCCTTAGCAGAGAAGCCAAGAACATTTTCATTTCTTTTCCTCTTCTTAAAGGAGTTTGAACTGATGGTTTCCATATGAATGATGCTGAAGTCAGAATGGAAATAATGCTTTTCATAGATTATATTCCTAGTTAATTCAGAATCCTTTGAAATAAGGAGAAAGACAGTTTTCAGATGCTGGTCCATTAGCAGGCAGAGCCCCACTTAATGACAGAAGAATCAATGGACCTTGGAGAACAATCCCTTAACATTGACCTGATGTGAAAAGTAACTTCAATCCAGTTCTACTGATGCAACTTATCAGAAAAATATTCATTAACCAAATGACAGAAAGCAGTAATTAAAATCCATAGTTAATCTGAATGAAAATACAAAATAACACAGACGTCGGACAACTTTGAAGAATTAAAAATCCATTCCATTAAAAGGGGTGAGAGAGAAGCCCTGAGGCTCTCTAGCTTACCTCTTGGCACCTTTGCAAATTATCCAAAAGAACTTCACTCCAGATAATAAACCTCCACATCGAGATGGGAGAGATGCATACGAGTGGTTTTTAGTTCTTTGGACAAAACTAGGTATTTGAGGGAAGATTCTAAAATAGGATGTTTTAAAGCCTCTCCAAACTTCTGATATTTGCCTTTTGTTCTAAGAGCTTTGCATTTCAAAGCCCACATTTAACTTGTTTTGCACTAAGGGTTCATCTTAAAAGCTGTTTCATTATCTGTGTTCAATATGGGACTTCCTACCTTTAAAAAAAAATCCAGTCATTTTAGCCACAATCCCCTGTACTTACGAGGCAGAGCTTCAGAACAAAATATCCCCCTGGACATTTTCCCTTGAACACCTTCCTGTTTTCTGGTGGTGGTTTATAGTGTGGCTGCTATTACCTTAGGGTATAATATTTTTTATTAGACTTTTGGGTTACAGCCCCTTAATATAGAGACAATGGATCCCCTTTCACTTCCCGATATAAACAGTTCAGATTAGACACAAAGACTATATCCATGGCGCTAAGGAGATAACAATGACCCCCTCCCCCAAGTAAAGTCTCAACTTTTTAACCGTAAGTGGAGAAGAATCTCAGAAACAGTCAATATGCACTTAAGTGAATAATTGCTGTACGGTGGATCATAAACAAGCAGCCCCTGTTCAAATCACACTCCATTTATCATGTGGGGGAAAGAGCTGGTTTCTCTCAAGACATGTTTAAAATAATCCATGATCTCAAAAGTACGACACACATATTATTAAAATAAAATATGACACTCACTGGCCATGTTCCAGAAAAGCTCAGCTAGGTTAAAGGACATAATGAACGGCCATCGCTTCACGTGCAATTATTTAATTGGAGAATAGATTTTTCTATCACTGTCCCTGGCAATAGCAGCCACCGGATTAAATTATCATCAGTGATACCTATTTAAGGATCTTTATGGAACAACAAGCCAGTCCCCTGGGCAAGCCCATGTCAACTGCAATAAAGAGATATGCACAAGCAAGTGAGAGGTGTTTTCTCTCTGCAGGATGCACAGAGTTGAGCATGCACTGGGCTATTTAGGTGCTTTCTGAGGTGCAAGGTTGATTGTCTCCTGATTGGCAAAGGGGGCGGAAGCTGAACTCAGCCTGTCCACGGGATTTTATGACTTCCTTAGGAAAATGAATTCTCAAGCCGCTGCCCTCTTTCTAAGTACTGGTGAGTCTTTGGGGAGCAGAAAAAAAGTATAGAGACGCTGCGATTTGCCTGTCTTTCCTGGGAAATAGCTGCTTCCAAATCAAACCTCGAATTGGACGGCCCATAGCCCTGCCTTGCTTTCTGCCTCCTAAACGCCATCTGTTTCATATGGGGTAGATGTAAATTTTATAGACTTCATAATTAGGTTTTAGTTTGGTTCGGTTTTTCCCACTTTCTCTCCGAGTGGTCATAGACATAAATGCATGCAGCTAAGTATAACTAGAATATTTGTGGAGCGGGCACTAAAAGGCATTTGTTACATTGAAACAGTTGGATTCATTAAAAAGCCTTCTGAAAACTGGAATCTGAACATCTGGATCAAAAACAAAAAATATATATATAATCTGTTATTGTTGCTATCAGTAGTCATGTAAAAGGGCTTAATCTGGAGCTGATTTTTCCCTCTGTGGTGCTGCGATCATACTGGCTTGGCTTGCATACTCTGCAAGTTGTCTCAGAATTGATCAGGATACTTCCTGCAACGTGGTTGCATTAGATGAGGCTGTGGGGAGATTTATTTTCAGAATCTGGGGATGGTATTGGGGCGTGCTGTTTCACTCATATTGAGAGGCTCATTGCAGCATAAGGTTCTTCTATGGACTTCTAGAATTTGGATAATTGAACGGCTAGGCTGTGCCTCGCTAGAGCTCAAGAGGCATCTTTCTGCAGTTGGGAAAAAGGGGAAACAAGTGCTTTCACAAGCTGGGCTCCCGGAATCTGCTGATGAGGCATTTAGGAGGGAGGCAGCAGATCCCTGTAAGTTGCTTAGGAAAGTTCACAGGATCTTTCCCATCTACTAAGTGACACAAAAAAGTATCCCACTGAAAAGCTTGCAAGCTATTGTGATGTTTGAGCTCTTTTGAGAACAGGAGAGCAAAGCAAGTACTCCAAAGGCCTTTATCTTTTAGTCATTTGGGGCTTTTTGTTTGCTCATTTGTTTGCCAAACATCTTAAAGAGAAGAAGAAGGAAAAAGGTGGGACTGTCTCTAAAGTGTCTCTGTCCTGCTAATTTGTAGGCAGGCATTCCTCCAGAATTTAGAGACTATTGAAGCACAAACTGGTTTCTAACTTTTATTTTTACACCTGTTTTTGCTGGTAAGGTATGGCATCTCTGAACCTCCAGCTCTCCACCCAGGCCACCAGAAATAGGCTGCTTCCTGGAAGGTGTAATCTTTGATTCACATGGCATGCCCACTCCTTTTTCCCCAGGTTTAAGGGAGGATGTTTGGTGCAAAGGAGATTATTTTTCTCATGCCTTTATTCAGTCTCTAATGTTAATTTTGGAGGTAGGGAGAGAAGACTGAATCTATAACTCAGAGCAACTAAGACATTTCTCACAGCATACAGGGATATTGGAGAAAAGGGATTTTGAATTAAAATAGCCTGACTGTCATGTTCAGCTAAATGGATTTCTGTCCTCCCTTAGATCACAATGCATTGCTCACAATGATATTGACTATGGATTAGTCCATGCCATGCCCAGTTCTTGCTCTGGTACGGGTGGTAAATTAGAATCCTTGCTCTCAGTGGACAGGTTACTCTCCATGATTTCTTGCTACCTTCTCAGCTGGTAGATCAGGTATTAATTGTTTCGTTCTTTAAAGTTGTTTTGCTTTTGTGCAAGTGTCTGGGTGGGAAGAGTTGGGGTTTTTCCCTTGTTTTTCCCTTCTGGTGGTAAAAATCAGTGTTACTTCTCAGGACCTCCTGTGAGTGCAGTTTGTAAATCAGCCCCACACTGTCACATAGACTGAAATTCAGGACTTGTCCTGTCACCAGCATTGTGCTGGAATCAAAGCATAGAGTACCTTTCTCTTCCTAGCTGATGTGTGCTGAATCATCCGTGCTCCCGTTCGTTTATCAAGCACCTACTGTGTGCCCCTGGTGGGGGTGCGGAGGTGTTTAGGACAGCACTTTTCAAACTTTAACCTGCGTGCACATCACTCAGAGTTCTTGTTAAAATGCATAGTCTGAGGCAGAAGGGTGAGGTTTGAGATCCTTCCTAAAAAGCACCCAAGTGACGTCGAGGCTGCTGGACAGTGAGTAGCAGAGATAGAGAACACCCTCTGTGAGTTTACAGCCTATCAGATCATCTGTGAGCTTGCAGGCATGACCATACAACAGAGGACAGACTGAGGAGGGAGACCTACTGTGCGCAGGTCCCTCACCCTTAAGAAGCCCTGTGCTTGGTGTGAGAGATGCGCAAAT
>PVKH010015295.1:0-16146 GCA_004027955.1 Chaetophractus vellerosus | reverse complement strand
CTATCTGCCTCCCAGGATTCTAGTGAAGGCCAAATGAGATGATGCAAGCGGAAGATTTTAACTACAACAAATGTAATGTTTTTTGAACAGCTACTGGATGCCAGGTGCTTTACAAATATTATACTCTTAATCAGAGAGTTATTATTCCTATTTTATAGGGAAGGAAATTGGTAATGATGGGGCTAAGATTTAAACCCGTTGACTCCGAGGTCCATCTCTGTACGGGACATTCTTTAGAACAGAATCCCCTGCAGAACGCTCTTAAACCTAAAGTGTGGCGCACAGCGGGAGGCATTTGGGAATTGGATAAGGGGACTTTCTGTGTGGCTTTGTGTACAGGCAGTCAACCGTCTACTCTACCTGCCCAGGAGAGGCGTCTCTAATGTGTACGGAGGAAGGATACTGAGAATATACCTCATCTCTTATACGTTAATCGAAGAGACATGCAGGCATTTAAAGACCTGGATTTCAGAATAACCGAAACAAAATTCTACAGTTCCTGGGCCCAAGAGGGTGTTTGAGAAATTCTACTGCACTGTATCCTGATCAGCGAATTTCACCCACTCAACTGCTGCTCCCAGGGCTCAGAGCCAAAAATCAGGTTAAAATGTCCACCTAAGTTATTTCTTATTGTTCTTCTCCAATGGAACGTGCAGATACGACTGTGAAAAAGAGAAGGGAGGGGAAAATGACTGGAACAAAACATTCTAGTTAGAGGCTGAAATTGAAAGGAAATTCTTGCTCAAGAGCACCGCAAGTGTACCGGGATTAACAAAATCAGGAACCTCAGGACCACCACGGTGGAAAAAACTCATTTAAGCTAAAGTGCCAAGCATTAAAAACGAAACCTAGCCAAAAGAAAAACGACGTTTAATGGAGTGAGTGGTGAAGAATAAGTAAGAGAGGTACATCTCTGATTTTTCAAAAAGGCAAGTAATTTCCCTTCTCAGAGCTCTTTTTATTTCTAAAAATGAAACGAGATTTGAAATCAGCCAGATGAGTGGGCTTTTTAGCCTAGCCTCCTTTCTTGGCTTCAAATTTGCTAAAACTCGCTTATTGGTTTTAGTAGCTGTTTTATAGATTCATTCTTTCTAATGTTTCTTTCGTTTAAGAGCCAGATACTGTACTAGGTGCAAGGGGTGGGTATGAAAAGGCAGAGGAGAATATGGACATACAGACAAATATGAAAGCAGGAGCTGGCTGCTAAGATTGATGTCTGTAAGTGAAGCATCTATTTCAAGAGTCAAGCCAGGGCGCATGGATTATCATTGCAATCTGTGATTCCAACCGCAAATTAAAACAGCGTTCCTTTTTTTTTTTTCTCCATGTGTTTCTGCTTTCAGAGTAAAATTTGGCTAAATCTCTCACACAAATATGCATCAGTAATGGCTACTGTTATAATAAATTACTTTCAAGCACCTTTTATATATTTACCTGTTTGGAGATAATTGCCTTTTAGTAGCTTCATAAACCATGAATTATAAATCGTTTACTATTACTCTATAACTATCACAAACCAAACACATAGCATTTATTTTTCATTAATCAATATTTTGTAGTGATTTGGGTAATGTTTTTCTTCCTCTACTTTTCCGTAGTTACAGAATGATACTTCTCTAGGCCAGTAGCTCCAGAGCTCCTACAGAGAAGTCTTAAATCATGGAGGCTGTCACTACCAATTAGGATTTTTTTCAAGGTTATTTTTAAAACATTTTTAAAATTAAAGCAGTTGTAGGTTTACAGAAAAATCATGCAAGAAGTATGCATGTTGTTTTGATTATGAAGTACTTGTAATGAGCAAGTTTTAATGCCCTTAAAGCAGCATATTTTTCCTGCAGTAGTAGAATATAGAAATTTACTATGGACTATAGAAAGAAAAGCAGGGAATACCTTTTGCAGATGAAAGTGGAGGTTCTTAATACCTGATATACTGATAACCTACCCTATGAAAACAGAAGATAAACTACGGGGCAGTTATTCAAATAGCCTCATTTAAAAATTTAAAAAAAAAAAAAAAGAAAACTCTTGTTTGATGAAAGGATCCCCCCTAAAGTAAATAATTGAAAACAATTCATATAAGCAAAAAAAAAAAAAAAAAAAAAATCTGATTTCAATCATGTACGGCCTATGGCAGATTTTCACATTTTGGTCTGGAACCATTATTTAAACTGCATTTGCTAACTTTCTACCTACCTGAAAGATTTTGGAAGGCTTTCGCTTCCAAGCAACAATGAAGTATGGCCAGACAGGAGTCGCTCTGCCCCAGAACAGCTGTGTGCTCTTTGGGCTGGGTGCCCGGGGTTTTGAGCCACAATTTCCTCTTCTCTATAGTAGGATGTTTGTTATCAGCTAGCTCACTGAGAATAGTGAAGATGAACGACCATGGATGTGTACGCCAAGGGCCCTGTACGGTGCCCGCCATACATTAGGCACCTTTAGACTCTGGCACAGCAACCCCTCCCCGCTCCTGACTCTAGAACCAACAGCAGCCAGTTGGCAGAACCTCGCTCAGATTCCCCCCTCAAGCACTTGGAACCCACAGCCACCCTTTCCGGCGCCCGACCAAGGAAGACGTGTACCTCCTTTAGGTGCAAGTTTAGTCCCTTGGCTCTCAAATGAGTCCTCCCATATCCTTGGGGACTTTGCGCAGGGCTCTCCTCCAAGAGATGGGATCAATGTGCCTTCTGCTTTTTCTTCACTCTCTTTGGGCTGGATCCTTCCTTTCAGGATTAAATATACTCTAGTTCCTTGCTTTAAAAAAGAAAGGAGACTTCCTTGACTCCACCTCCAGCACAGTCCTATCTCTAGCCTCCCTTTCAAGGCCACTCTTTAAAAAGAACTGTTTACACTGGCTGTGTCTGGGCCCTCACCTCCCACTCGCTCATTTTAATTTGGCTTCCAACTCCACTAAACCAAAGAAATACTTTTCGGTAAATCACCAATGATTTCCTTGTTGTTTCATTCAATGGCCATTTCTTGGTCCTTATCATATCAGCAGCATTCCCGGCTCCCTTCCCTAAAAAACTGCACCCTGTGCCTGTGACAGGCTTGTCTCTGCTTTCTCCTTCCCCCAGTCTGCTTTGTGGGTTTCTCTTTCTCTGCCAGTTCCCCAAATGTTGGTCTTTCTCAAGGCCCACCAATCAGCTCCTTTCTTCTCCAACATTCTTTGCCTCCGTAAATTCATCCACTCCCTAGGCGTCAGTCAATAGCAAGATCATGTCCCTATTTGCCCAAAACAGTTCTGGTTTATGCCTCTTTTCCCAATATAATCCTGAGTTTTGGAGTGGGGGGGAGCACCCCTCCCCTCCAAAAAAAAGAGCCCCAGTGTGGCCTGTAAGGAATGATCTGGCCCCTTATCAATGACCATTTGTATGCAGATGGTTCCCAAATTGAGGCAATAAAGCCCCGGGGCTAAGCGTGAGAGCCTGGAGACAGCGCCCTGGGTTTATCTGCTGCTCCACCTTTTACCAGCCTGGGAGACCTGGGGCAGATTAAGTAACCACTCTGTTTCAAAATCCTCATCAACAAACAAAATGGGGATAACACTACGGGTTTCTTAGAATGAGAATTAAATAATATACGTAAAGTGAGTAACACAATGCCTGCCACATTTTTTTTACATGTTCAATAAATCTTTTAGCTATCATCTTTTTCTCTAGCCCAGACCTGTCTCCTGAGTTCCACACCTACTCAGGCTGGTAGAATAAAATTCCATGGGGAGGGAGGACGAACCTAGTTGGTGTGGGCCTCTTCTCAATTCCAAATTCTCGAGGCACCAATTTATCCTCCCGTCAAACTGTGGCTGAATTCCTAAAATAATTCTCTTGTGACCTTTGACAGAACTTCCTGAAAGTAAATATTGATCATCGATGGGAATGATGCATATTCTCACCTTGGGTTTTCAGAGAGCTGTTATATAATTGATACTGGAAACACTGGCTGCAGGTATATAACTGGGTGGAAATAAACTGTTTCTGAAATACTGTGAAAGTCATTTTTTATTTCTCATGATTTTGGCTGTTTCCACTCGTCTTACAACATCAAAATCCTGGAACCATAGCCTAGATATATAGTTCAACCATTTCTGAAGGAAATATAATTCTTGAAAATATACCTTAGAGGGGGGAATGTTGCAATATATTCTGGGAAGCTGAGCACAGTGATCAATTTTAACTTTGTTTTAGGTTTTATGGTTAAATTGTTTACTTTCTACAAATTTGTCTTAATCCTTTAAAAAGCTTGTCTTTGAACATTACTTCCCAAACACTATAGTTTTAATTTTATACTGGTTTTCTCATATAAAATTCTATCACCGCATAGGTTGTTTATTTTTTTAATACATTTTTTACCTTTTCTAAAAGATACTTAGATTACATAAAAATTGCATAGGTTTTTAAAGAAATCTCTTGTCATCACTTTCATTTTGTATGCCGGCAATGACTCCAACATTTCACATTCAATGAAGGTTTTTTTCCCCTTTTTTTGGAGATTGAACCCAGGACTTTGTATGTGCGAGGCAGGCGCTCGACCACTGAGCTCCACCCACTCGACCCTGTGAAGATTCTTGTTTTGTTTCTTTAACTAGGAAATGGTCCTTCTTTCTTTGGCTCTGCTGAACGTCTTCTCTGGCAGAGGAAATCTGGGATTTGTGTGAGCTCTTCGCACCTCTGTGTCTCCTCCTCTGACTCAGCCTGGACTCTTCCCTACTGCTTCCGCTCACTGAAATCTGTTCCTTCTTTAAGACCCAGTTTAAAAGCCAATTCTGTCAGAGAGCTGTCCCTATCCTCCCAGACTGAGTAACCTCTACTTCCTCGGATGGGAAGCCTCTAAGTAGCCCTGGGTTCTGTTTTGTACTGTAATTACCTGCCCGTGGGCCTGCAGTCTGCCCCAGCAGGTACTTGTCCTTGAGGGCAGGAAGTGGGCCTCGGACATCCTCTCAAGGCCCAGCGCCTTGTAATAGTTAATTTATGGGGCATTTACTCTGTCTCAGACCCATTCTATTCTCACCACACAGTGAGGTAGGAACTGTTAGCCTGTTTTAGAGATGAGTAGTCTGAGGAGTGGATAGCTATGTAAATTGCCCCAGCTGGACCTACTAGTAAATGGCTGGGCTCAAAAGTACCCTTAAACAGGTACTGGGGGCTGGGAGGGGAAGGGTGTATGGGAATCCCCTAAATTTTTTTTTAGCTTTAAATTATGTGCTCTTGATTATGTAAACATATTTGTTTTTCATCACATCACATTCTAAATAAAATGGTAAAATGGATGTATTAATAATATTGTTTTGTGTCTGATTCATTAAATCCCCTATATTTTTTAATGTAACATGTATGTAATCTAAAGCTTCTTTAAAAATAAAAAATAAAAAAAACTTAAAGAAGAAAAGGGGGATTGGTCTGTTATTGATCATAAATCTTCTGATTGATTAAACTTAAGGTGTTGCTGCTTTGTTCCTTTAGAAGGAAATACGGTTCCAGAGTTTGAGGTTTTAACCGCTGCCTTAAATAATTTTCGAAATTAAGAGGAAAATATAATTTTACCTAGAAAGGTTTGCATGTAGTTTTCCTTTTATTCTCTTTTGAGAACACAAAACAAAACGAAGTTTTGTGCACAACCTTAAATTTTCCCATGAAAAAACAAAGCAGGCGTGAAGTTAGTTCAATTTTCAGGACTCTGATGGTCTGAGGGTGAAGAGAAAACTCAATGCCGCACTAGCGCTGTATTTGTGTTGCAAAAAAATTTTTAATACTGATGCTGACCATTCTAGATTCTAGACAGTGGTCGAATAAAAAGTTACCGCAGCTGAAAAAGAAGAGTGGTCAGGAAGTTAATAATGGCTGTTTGCTTTCAACTGATGAGCAGCTTGGAGTCTGAAAATTCAAGGTAATTTACCTCAGTCTCCAAAATAGTCCACAAGAACCCATAAAACTGGGGACACGAACACTGGGCTGCGTCAGGAGACCTGGGTTTGAATTCTGTTTCTGCCATTTCCAGTGCTCACTCCACCTCCGTGCTCGATTTTTCATCCTTTAAGTGGAAAATAAATGCTCCTCTAAGGAGATTACACGAGAGTCTGTAAAATGCTACATCTTCTTGTTGTTTTTAACAATGTAGAATCTGAAGGCTACGTGTAAAAATGTTTCTATGGGGAAAATTTTTCTGAATTTAAAAACGGGATTCTAAGAGCAGGTCTCCGACCGCCTCCATCCGTACCCACACTACCCCAAAGCGGGACTGGGCAGCCCACAGGTTTCCAGCCTAATGGGTGGGAGAGGGGCAGGATCTGGATGGTGAGGATTTCGAGGAAATATGAATCTCTGCTGGAGAAAGTAATGTCCCATGCATCCCAGACACACAAACTAACTTCTCGGACGTTTCCTAAGAGGCTTTTCCCCGAGAGTCACGGCTTTCCTCTCCTCTCAATTTCTCTTTCCACTGCCTTGTCTAGCAGAGCTTCTCCTTGCGTGTCTCCTGCCTCTCACGCTTAGCTTCTCCCTTACCCCTCAGCAGCCCTGCGCTGCTACCTTAGCATTAATTGTGGAAATCAAATGAAATGCTCCGTAAACTCTACAAAGCTATACAAATATTGCTATTCAGAGCCAACTCCGCAGATTTGGGGAAGAGGGACCTGGTGGTTCAGGGAGCTTTGCAGCTAAATAACATTTGCTTTATTCATAATTACTAATGGGAATATTACTTCACACCGTAATAATAGTACAGTAAGTGTTCTACACACTGCTTATCTATTTATTCCTCTTAAGAACCCCCATGAAATTGGAGTTTTATTTTTCTCCATTTTACAGATTCGAAAATTAAGGTTGAAAGTTTTGAGTCATCTGCTCAAGGTCATCCATTTTATAAAAAGCAGAGCTGGTTGTTGAAGCTGATGCCAAGCCTTTGTGGTCAACCACAGTCTATAAGATTGCACAGACAATAGATGCTTCACATCCTTTCTCCAATTCACAGCTAAACTGACTGTTCCCTTGCATGGTACATTTTTAGAAATTTAGCAGTTTATCACCGCTAACCCTTTCAGCATTACAAAGTAACAGCTGTGTCCTCAGGGCTGTGTAGTTAAGCAGGGTGAGATGGAGTGTCCTGGGTTGGCAATTCCTTTCCTCAATAAGTGCCAGAGAAACCGAGGGTCCCAAGAAAGACTGGTCAGAAACTCAGAATTAATGCTTAAAATAAAATGGGGCAACTGGAGAGTACTTACTCATTAAAGTAACTGGTGATTAAAAATTGTGCCTCTCGGCTTCATTCTAGATCTCTTCCCTAGAGAGACTCCTTTCTCGGCTGCAGAGCAGAGCGGGCCAGGGCGGAGAGCCGAGAACCTGGGTTGCAAGTAAATGAATTCACCTCTGGGTTCTGCTATGTTTGCAAGCCAGCGCGTGGGGAGAAGATGCCATTTCCGGGGGCATGTGGGGAAAATGACACGAGTCAGCACTTACTTTCTTGCACCAGGAAGCGGAAGAGAGTACTGGCCGAAGCTTCAAGACTCTGGCAAATGTGAATGCATGAAGGGGGGTGGGGGAGAGGTAAGTGAAAAAAAAAAAAAAAACCACGGCGTCTTCCTGGAGTTCACCTTTGAACTTGTTTTATTTCACTCTTCTCAGTAATTTGGCTGTAGCTTATATTTATTCTTCCTCTTTTTATTTTAACAATTCAACAGAGAGCCATCGGCTCTCATCACTCTAGCGTGTGTGGTGCGCTCATGGCTGGAAAAGTTTTCAGAGGGAGGAAGGAGAGAAAGAAGGTGAAGGGAGAGGGAGGGAGAAGTGGAAAAAGAGAACAGAGAGCAAGGAAACAGGAGAAAGAGTTCCCTGCTTTCTAATTAATATGTAATAGCAATACTCCTGCTCTATAAAATTGCAGTTTAGAAACTTCCAAATCCTTTCCTTTGATCTTCACAGTCAATTCCATGGCTCAGAAAATGAAGCCTAGTATAAATGGTTACACAGTAAGTGGCAGAGCCAGGAGGAGAACCTGATTCCTTTCTGATTCCTTCTCTACCATTCCATTTGAAACCAGAGAGGGAGGGGAAGAGGGAGGTTTCCATTTGAAAAAAGGTAAGGATCTTTTGATGGATTAGATAAGTGTAGGCCTTTGTTTTCTTTTGTTTAGAAGGTTATGTTCTCTGGGAGGAGTATCACCTCCCCTAGAACCTACTGGAAAGAGCAGGAGGAAATGAAACCGGAAAAAAAAAAAGAAAAGAAAAGAAATGAAGAGTCGAAGCTTTAGAAAAGTTTCTCTCGAGACAGTAAACTTCCTATGGTGTTTAACACACTTTAGGATTCCGCATTTCTCCATTACATTAAATGGCATAAAATAACTAAAGAACAAGTATAACAGACTCCAAGATGGTCCTGAAGTACTAGCCCTGCCCTCTTCAGTTTTTAGTTTTTTAATAGCCAATTATTTAGGTAAACTGCTCTATGAAGTGACATAGCTATCTCCTACTTCACTGCACTGGCCAATGAAGTGGCTTAAAAATGCCACACATTACACATAGTTTTTATCTCCTGTCTATTGCCATAAATCACTTTTTCTGTGAATTATATATAATACAATCTTTTTTTTTAGAAATTAAATTTACTTAAAACATTAAAATAAATTACATGTAGTCACACTGAAGCAGGCTTCATATAGGGAGTGAATCGATGGATCTGGAACCTGGCAATAAGTCCACGTGGACACTGATAACCCAAGATGGCTGTTGGAAGATCTTCGCGAGATTTCCACCATGAAGAAAAAGATTCCCAGAGATTCCCAAGAGAGTCTCCGATATTCTCCTGGGACATTATCATTGGCCCCACCTGGGGGATTGATGGGTGGGGTAATCAATCAAAACAGCAAACACCTGGGACTCCTCCCATACCGTTAGCAAAGGGGTGGAATAATTAACAGTTTGAAAAGCAGGTGCAAAGGCCAAATCGCTCCTTCTGCTCCTGTTCCTGACCCCTGTTGCCCTGCTCCTGCTCCCAGGGGCTCACACCCTGCTCTTGCCATGTCCTCCCTGTGCGGATAACACGCAAGTAAAACCTGGGCATTTATAATCTATAATGGGAAATTGTAGTCTATACACCAGCCCTCTTTATCACTCTTCAGCCCCTTACCCTCTACCGGGGACCCCAATCTGTTATTTTCTCCCATTTCTCTTCCCTCCCTACCTTAATAAATTGCTAGCCTCACTCACCCTGACATGCTCTGAAATTCATTTCTGCAGCATAAGTCAAGAACTTAGACTAAATCCAGTAACAACACCGTGTATGTTTAGTCATACGAGAAAGTGTTTACATTATTAAGTTAAAGGAGCAAATATGTTACAAAATAATGCATCTCATTTAATTCTCACAACCCAATAATAATAATAGCTAACATTTATTGAGCTCCTTAACTATGCCACATGCTCTGTAATATTTCTTTATTTAAATCTCAGAACCACCCCTGTGAAGTAGGTATTATTATAACTCTATTTTACAAATAAAGAAACTGCAGCTTGAAGAGGTTGTCAGGTAGCCAAGAGCTAGTAAGTAGTGGCAGAAAATAGGAATTCAAATCTAGGCCGTCTGATTTCAGAATTGGCACTCTTAATTACATACACCATACTTTCAACAGTGGCTCTGAGTTATAACACAATCTTTATTGTATCTCAAAGTGGGGCTTCAATCTAGAACTCACTGATAACTTTAGTATTTTAAAATTTGGAGTAGTCTTTACATAACTTTTAAAATGTGCTCTTATTTGATCCTAGCGATTCCAGAAATGAGTTGCAAATCTTTCTAGCTCTCTAGATTCCAACTTGTCTGTGCATTGCATGTATGAAAGAACAGTCTTTGGGAGAATGGCTAAAATTTGCAGAACCATCACAAGACCAGAGAACAGAGGAGCGGTGTAACAAAGCAAATGATAATAATGCTAATAATCACTCCACTTAAAAAAAAAAAAAAAAAAAAGCTGTTTGAGACCAAGCAACAGATTTTTTTTTTTTACTTCCAAGAATGCATTATGAACTATGTAGATAGTTATCATCGCTGTGTAGGCCCCATTGAGAGTTCCTCAGCTCCATAAACTGACTTTCTTTTCACCCACCAAACTTGGCTTGTTCCTAAAACATAATGACAACTTATGCATGTATGTTTCATGTGTAGGATGTGGTTTCTCACACAGATGACCCTTTATAAAGTAAGGGACATCGAATTATTTCCCTTTACAGATGATGGGACTAAGGCCCTGAAGGCTAGAGGTGGCAGAGCAGGAACTTGGGGCCAGCTCTCTGCACGTTGTGTTATCTTCTGTGCCTTCTCAGTAGGAGGCCAGACAGGGTACACTGACAGTCTTCTTAAATTATCTGGCTTATTTTTAAAAAGGTAATTCATGGCACAAAATCTTAAAAGGCACAATGATATTGAGGCAGGATAGAATAGGGACCTGAGGAGGAAGGGGCAGAAAACCTAATAAGCCACAGAAGCACCACCTAGGAAGAGAAACCGAGGCAATGGCCTGGTGACTGACACAGGCCAAGACAATGGCCTGCTGATTAGCATCAGCCTGCTGAGTCACACAGGCAGCTTAGGAAGGGGCGGCTCACTGCACACACTTGAGGGCTGCGTTATCAGAAGGCAGCCAGCCGCATCCTTACATGGTGGGAAAGAGGGAAGGGGCAGGGGGGCAACACCCCACCCCCACTCACTTTCAGGTTACCTCATGTCCCACGGACAGTGGCCAAAGGCCAACCACCGCCGGTGGACACGCCCTGCAGAGCTCATGGACAGCAGCCAGAAGCCAACACCGGACAGCACCCCCTGACCCCCTAAGAGAGTCAAATCACTGAATAAAGTTCCCCTGCTTTGTCTTTAATATGCCAATCGCTCAGGCCCTGGAGGCCTGTACCCCATAAGACAGGGGACCCCAGGGCAGAGCTTGCATTTCTCTCCTTGAGAATGCCCACCTTCACCTCTGGAGGTGTACTTTTGTTTCTTTGCTTTATCCGCCACCCCCGCCCCACCCCCCAATAAATTCTCGGCTTGCCTCATTAATTGGTGGCTCATTCTTGGAATTTTTCTCATGACAAAGACAAGAACCTGGACACCGACTCCGATAACAATGAGTGAGAAGTCAGTTCTCCTCCCATCCTTGTCTCTAATCCCTCAGTTTCCCTTCTAGAAGCAATACCATCATTGGGTTCTCATGTGTTCTGCCAGAAATAGCGTAATACAGATATTCCACATCTCTCTGAAATCTTTTATTCTCTCTTCCTTCCCTCTTAGAGACTCAATTTCCCTTTTTATTAAAGTCTGTTGTCTGGAAATATACAAACACCACCCAGAACAGATACTACACTGAACAAATCAAAAAGTCTTAGGTAAAAAGATCATCCAGATGGTTCCAAACATTCAGATGTTTGAAATGGTGCAGAAAACCTGTTACTCACAACTACCTGCCAAAAGGTGGGCAAAGCTGTCCTATGAGGAGGAGCTATAACTGACCTGAGCTGGGTTCCACAGTAGCCTCCACGGCAATCTTGACGCTGGTTGTGATGCGGAAACTGCATGCCTGTTGGCGGTGTGGATTGAAGCTGGAGCTATGATGCTGTACAAGAAAGAGCTCTGCCTTCCAGGCCAAACAGATTTGGTTTGAAACCTCATTCTGTCATTTGCAGCTGCATGACCTTGGCAAAGTCACTTCTCTTTGACTCGATTTTTTCATCTATAAAATGGTGATAAGAATAGCTACTACATAGATGTGAGGAATAAACAAGAAAATAGATGCAGAGTGCCAGGTACATGGGAGTGGTATAATTAATGATCTCTGTAACATTAACCATGTCCCGTCTATTCATTCTTTTGTTCAATAAATAATTGTGGCAGGCCCTGCTTTAGTTGGTGGGGATACAGCAATGAATAAACTATTTTGTTAAAATCCCTGCCTTTGTAGAGCTTACATTTGAGTTGGGGGAGGCAGATGAGTTCACAAATAAGTAAAATAAATAGTACATTAGATAAAAGAGAGAAGGAAACGAGGGCTGGAATGGGAGGGTACAGGGGCTGGGGGGTGGAATTTTAAATAGCATGGTCTGGAAAAATGTCCCTCAGAAATGACATTTGAGCTAAGTCCTGAAGGTGATGATGGAGCAAACCACATGGAAATCTGGGGGAAGAACGTTCCAAACAGGGAACAGTACTAGGTGAATGTGTCTATATTGGAGTGAGACTGGCGTGAACAAAGGAGAGAGGTAGGAGATAAAGTCAGAGAAGAAAGGGCTGGGGGTGCCGATCCCAATCGAGGGTCTTATGATCATTGAAAGGTTGTAGGCTTTTATCTGAGTGACACAGGAGCCACTGTGAGGGATTTGAGCAGAAAAGTAACACCATCTTACTGATTTTAACATCACTCTTGCAGCTCTGTTCAGAATACTGTATGGGGGCAAGTGGATGTGGCTCAAGCAGCTGGACACCAACCTGCTACATGGGAGGTCCCACATTCAGTTCCTGGTCCCTCCAAAAGAAAACAAGCAAGACAGTGAGCTGATGCGATGGGCTGGGATGCCGAGAACACGCAACGAGGAGACACAATGAGAGACATAACAAGCAGGGAGTAGAGATGGCTTAAGCAATTGGGCACTTCCCTCCCACATGGGAGGTCCTGGTGCCTCCTGAAAAAAGAAGACAAGCAGACACAGAAAGCACACAATGAACAGACAGCCAGCACAAACAATGGCGGGGTGGAGGCTAAATAAATAAAAATAAATCTTAAAAAAAAAAAAAGAATATTGTATGGGACAAGGGTAGAAGCAGGGAGACCAATTAGGAGGTCACTGAAAAATCTGAATAATGCAGCTCTTGTAACTTAGACCCGAGTGGTGTTCGGGGAGGAATAAGGGGTGAGTTGATTCTGGATATATTTTGAAGGCAGAGCTAATGGAAGTTGCCTGTGGAGAGAAGGTGAGGTGTGAGAAAAGGAGACAAGGATGACTACACCATTTAGTTTTAGTTTTAGTTTTTTTGTTTGTTTTGTTTTGATTTTGGCCTGAGCAACAGGAAGGATGAAGTCGTCATTTACTGAGACAGGAAAATTTTGAGAGAAATGGGGGACTTGAGGGGTGGATGGCAAATATTCGGTTATGGGCTTAAGTTTGAGAACCCTTTTACACATCTAAAGAGAGATACCGAATGGGGATTTCAATAGAGAAGTCTGAAGTTTGGACGAGATATCCGGGCAAGGAGAGAAATTTCGTTTGGATGCTCTCGCCAATGGAGAAGTAAAGACAGAGAAGATAAAAGGTCCAAGAACTGAGCCCTGGGGCACTCCAGCTATAGGTCTGGAAAATGAGGCAGGTGGAGTCCCTGCAGGAGACTAAGAAGGAGCAGCCGATGAAGTAGGAGGAAAACCAGGGGAGCACGTGGAATCCTGGAAGCCAAGAAGAGAAAGGGTATCGAGGAGACAGGAGGAGTTGACTGGGTCAGAGACAGTTGATGATTGGCCATTGGCTGCAGGACACCAGTACAGGTCACTGGTGACTCTGATGGAAGGGTGAGGGTGGAAGGATTGGAGCAGTACCTCCCTGGAGGTGTTTTGCTATAAAAGGGAGGAGAAAATGAGGAGTCAGCTGGAGCGGGGGGGTGGACCTAAGATTGTGGTGGGTTTTTGTTTTTTTTTAAAGATGGGCGCAATGATAGCTGCTTGTACACTTATGAAAAATGACCAGTAAATAGGGAAAAACAGAGGATACAGGTGGAATAGGGGCTAGTTGCTGGAGCGGCGTCCTAGGAAAGGGGTGGGATAAAGCGCACAGGTAGAGGGGTGGGCCTTGGAAGACAAATGGAGGAGCATGATGCTGGTGAGTGGGTAGATGTGGAGGTCAAGGTCATCTACTGAAGGTGGTGTTAGAGGAGAGAGAAGAAGGTATGAAATAGTCATCTAGGAGATGGGAAAGGCTGTAATTACCGAGCAGCGTGGAGGGCCTACTTAAGACTGGCATCTCGTATTTGAATTGCTTGGTTTTCTCTGGACTGTATCAGTTACACAGGTGCAGGGGCTGAGTAGGCAAAAAAAACGGATTTAATCAGGTTTGGGATTTTGCCTTTTGGTATCTATTAATTTTGATATGCCATTACAAATTCATAATTTATTTTCTTTTTCTTTTTTTTTCATAATTTATTTTAAACCAGGATTTATTTGAAATAAAACCCATAAGGCCAAATATTTTAATAATATAGTAAAAAACATTGTTTTAGGGCAAAAATGGGTCCTTTAATATTAACGACTCTAATAGTTGCAGCCACAGTTTAGTTTAATCTTATCTTTACACAAGCAATTATCATTTTATCCACATTTCCTATTTCAAAGGACACAGTTATTTTTCTTATCTTGGAACAGAGTGGTGTAAGTGGGCCACAAATATTGACTTACAAATGTATTCATTTCAGCCAGCTTATGTGTGTGTGCATGTTCGATTGTGTGCCTGGCTACCTTAAAAAAAAAAAAAAAGACCCAAATTTGGCAGATCACAAAACAATGCTCTTTCTTTGCATTATTTGTTTCATAAATTAATTGTATGTCACCAGTCCACTATATTGGTAAAAGAGCAGGCTTTTACATATTTTCCTGCATTTCCATTTACAAAAATAATGTTACTGGTTACTTTTCATTGCCTTTCCTTTCTCCGTATTTCGCTAATGAATCGCCGAACTATATTTAAATAAATGATGATGGATAACTTATGCTTTCACCTCTCTGAATCCTCAGTTTACCGGTTTTATTAACCTATGATTGTAAGTCTTCGAATCATATGCCAATATTCTATTTTCCTAGTCATAATTTCTAAGTGTTTCATAACCATGGACTCAGTCACTTCGTATATTGGTATTGGGACAAAAGACAGATTTATTTATTTTCTATATATGCATTTATTCTTGGTAGTGTCTGTTAGTTAAATCATGGGGTAATTTAAAAATACATTTCCAAGATGGCTAAGAATAAATATATCTTCTTTGCTGCTGCTTGAATAAACTCTGAGACTGCTAGGAGCCAATTTAAAATAAATTCTAAACTAATTAACTTATTTCCCAAGCCTGTTGTTTTTCTCAGTAAATGAAATCAATATCCACCTAACTGCCCCAAGATAGAAATCTCAATATCATCTCTGACTTTTTCCTCCCCTTCCAAACACACATAGAGTAGATGTTTCCTCTTAAACCACCCTCTGACCAGTCCACTTCTGTCATACCCTACAGCCTTTCTCTACCTTAGACCAAATATGGAATCCTGTTGTGGCTTTCTAATTTATCTTCCTACATATGTTATTTCCTTCCTCTAACCCATTCTCTAATCTGCAGTCTCTGCTCTAAGATGCAAATGTTAAATTTCACTTCCCTTTCATATTTAACCTGATAAAATGTGTCAACATTTTTTTCTCCTGAAAACTCCAGCCTTTCTGCCTTTTCTTAGTCAAATGCGTTAATAAAACAAACAATATTACCTCTGTGAGGCCTGAAGATCCCAAATGGACAAAGCAACTGGATTCACTTGGATAACAATAAATTATAACAAGCACTTACTGAGTATACTATTCTGAACACTTTAAAGTGTATTAACTCTGTTAACAAAGTCAACAATAGTAATTATTGCTAGCATTTATTGAGACTACTTTAGTTCCAGGCATCATATATCTGTTACTTGTCACCTTTAAAACCACCCTGCTGGGAAGCAGATGTGGCTCAAGCGATTGAGCTCCTGTCTACCACATGGGAGGTCCCGGGTTCAGTTCCCAGTGCCTCCTGGAGAATACTAGCAAGACAGCGAGCTGGTGCAACGGGCTGGTGCAGCGAGCTGACGCAACAAGGAGACACAATGAGAGAGACAACAAAGCAGGGAGCTGAGGTGGCTCAAGTGATTGAGTGCCTCTCTCCCATGTCGGAGGTGGCAGGTTTGGTTCCCAGTGCCTCCTAAAGAGAAGATGAGCAGACACAGAGAGCACACAGCAAATGGACACAGAGAGCAGACAGCGAGCACAAAACAACAGGGGTGGGGTGGGTAAATAAAATAAATCTTAAAAAAATAAATAAATAAAACTACCCTGCTGACCCATGAGGAATACAGAATGAGAGAACGGGCTTCCTAGAGGGTTTAGCTCCAGCCAGTTAG
>PVKH010015294.1:0-16160 GCA_004027955.1 Chaetophractus vellerosus | reverse complement strand
AGCCCTTGTATGGTATTGTGGCCTCCATGGGTAAAACACATGGGTCTGGGAATTTGGGGATGGAAGTAGGAGTTGCCCTCCTCACCATCACTGCCAGCAACCCACTTGGTGATTATGTGCTTCTCATCCCTGCAAACCTTGGACTCTGGGTCTAGAGGTCCTGATTCTCACACAAAGATGCTTCCACCACGACTCATAAAAAGACTCTACTAAACTGAAAGTTATGGCTGCTGTCACATCACTTTGAACTCTCCTGAAGACAGTAGGCCAGCAAGCAAAGAAAGATGATGATTAAAATACTCCCAGGGTTCGTTGGCCCTGATCATCAAGAAGAGGTGTGGCTGCTGCTACCTGATGAGGACAGAGAGGAGCATGTGTGCCTCCTATGCCCATTTAGCTGTAATCATGCAAGTACAGTAACTATGACCAGAGAAGGGCAAGGAACACTGGAGCTCAGATCCCAGGTCAGCCTGCCAGGCGAGCTGCTGCATCAACAAAAGTGCTAGCTGAAGGGGAGGGGAGTCTAACATGCATGGAATGGACAGAGAATGAGTATCAGTTACAGACTCAGGGCGAAGTGCCGCAGCAGCAACTGCACTTTGTTCCACTAACCTTTTAAGCTTTCCCAGAAATTCTGACCAACCAGAGTCCTGTAGAACCTGTGCTTACATAGAAATACTTAGGCATCCATGGACGTTCTGTTGCCTGAAGAAAGGAGTTTACAAAACCTCTTTCTTCTAAGCTGTGGCCTATGGTTTTTGATAGACCTCTGACGAATTATTCAGCCCAGACCTGACCAGGGAAGTGTGTGTGTGTGTGTGTGTGTGTGTGTGTTTTAGATGTGATGATGTTTGCAACCTTGATAACTGCTCAATAACCAAGGTTGCTGGAGTAGGTCATGAATCACGCCAGCTGGCTCTCCTACAAATTCATGCCATCTCCAACCTCAGCTGGGTCCTCACTGCTGCTCAGCAGTCTCTTTATTTTTCTCTGTTTTTTCCCTATTGTATTTCCCACAGCTGCTGTTTCAAACCCTTTCAGCTCTCCTCAAGATCAGCAAACTACCCCTGTGCAATTCATGAGCAGATGACCTCGAAACATACTTTACAGAGATGGAAGCTATCCAGTCCAAACTTTAACTTGCTAATCCTCGCTTGGCTTTTGGGACACTGTTCTCTTGTGGTTCTCTTTCTATCTCTCCATTGCTTGCTCCTATTCCTCCTCAAATAGACGCTTTTTAAAGTTCTTTCTCTAGTAATGATCATCATCCTTCTAACAATCCAGGCACAAAACATATCAATAGATTCTTCCCTAAACTCTCATCCATTCTGTCATCAAATTCCTTCAATTATTTGTTCACAAAATTTCTCTCATGTCTACACTTGCCATTGTCCAGGTTAAACCTGATTTTCTCCCTCCTACATAGCAGCTGCCTTCTGGGTTTCCTTTCTTTTTGTCCACCAGAATAATCTTTCTAAAACATAGATTCGATCAGTTTTCCCTATTCAAAGACTTTCTTTTTACTTTTCATTGTGAATAAAATACTTTTGTATTCTATTGTGAATACAATACTTCATATTGTGAAATATAACATTAAAGAATGTGTATAATGTATAAGTAGCATTTAAAAATTAATAAAATGATCACTGCTCATAAATCACCTTAGGTTTTGATATCTGATCGGTCAATTCCCTGATGATTTTTCTTTAGATAAAAGTCTCTTCAGATATTACTGGCTCTTTGCTCTTCTGTATACATTTTACCTTTTTTTTAAATTTATTGAGGTACCAGGAGCCGGCACTGAATCCCAGACCTTGTATGTGGGAAGCCGGCACCACATCGGCTTCCCTGAGTTGTTTTTTTCGTTTATTTTGCTTGTTGTTTGTTTTTGTTTTTTTCAGGAGGCACCAGGAACTGAACTTGGGACTCCCATGTGGGAGGCAGGTGCTCAACTGCCTATGCTCTCCTGTATGCATTTTAGATTCATTTGTTAAGTTCCATAAAACACCGGGTTGTTTTTTTTTTTTTTTTCAGTTAAACTTATTTTGATTTAATTGTAGATGCACATGTAGTTGTAAGAAATAATACAGAGATCTCCTGTGTATCCTTTCCCAGTTTCCCCCAGTGGGAATGTCTTACAACAGTATAGTACACTATCACAACCAAGACACTGACACTGACACAGCTAATATGTAGAACATTCTGTCACTTCAGTTATCCCTCATGTTTCTCTTTTATATCCACACCCTCTTCCCTCTGCTCCTATGCCCTCTTCAACTACTGGCAACCACTAATCTGTTCTCTGTTTCTATAATTTTATATAGAATGTTGTATATATGGAATCGCGCAGTATGTAATCTTCTGGGATTTTTTTTTTACTCAGTAAAATTCTCTGGAGATTGATTCAAGTTGTTGCATCTATCAATAATCAACGCCTCTTCACATCTATTGCTTATTTTCTGATTGCATTGTTTTCTCTTTTACTGTTGTTTGGAGAGTTCTTTTTATATTCTAGATAGTAGACCTTGGTCACATATGAGGTTCCCAAATGTTTTCTCCCAGTCTGTGTCTTGTGTTTTTATCCACTTCACAGGGTCTTTCACAATGCTAAAGTTTTAAAGTTTGATCAAGTCCAATTTATCAAATATTCCTTTTGGTGTCAAATCTAAGAACTCTTTGCCTAGCTCTAGATCCCAAAGTTGTTCTACAATTTTTTTTCCTAAAAGTTTCTTTTTTTTTTTTAAAGATTTATTTATTTTTATTACATATCTCCCCTTCACCCCCTGCTGCGGCGACACCCGAGACTGGTCACTGTGCAGGCGTGGCTTTCCCCGCTTGTGGGCAGCTTCTGCTTCCATTCACGGCCGGCTTTCAGTTCGCGGGTGGCTGGCTGCGCTCCATTCGCGGGCGACCTGCCCTGCCCGTAGCGGCTTTTTTGCCCTGTCCGTGGCAGCTTTTTGCCCTGCCCACGGCAGCTCTGGCCCACCCATGGCGGCTTGCCATTCTCAAGGTGGTCTGCCCGCTAGGAGAGGTCCCCGGGAACCGAACCCGGGGCCTCCCAAGTGGTATGCCGGCGCCCTATCCACTGGGCTATCAAGCCGGCCCCCTAAAAGTTTCTTGTTTAGGTCTTCATATTTAAGTCCATGATCCCTGAGCTATTTTTGTATAATGTGTAAGACTTAGATTGAGGGTCTCCTTTTTCATTTTTTTCTTTTTCTTTTTGGCCTATGGATGTCAAGTTGTTGCAGTACTGTTTGTTGAAAAGGCAACCATTCCTCCATTCAATTGCTTTGCACCTTTGTCAAAATTCAGCTGAGCATATTTGTGTAGGCCTACTTTTAGGTTTTCTGTTCTGTTGCATTGACCTATGTGTCTCTGACTCCATCAATACCAGTCTTGATCACTGTAACTATAAAATAAATTTTGAATTTAGGTAAACTGATTCCTCCTGCTTTGTTCTTCTTTGTCAAATTTGTTTGAGCTATTCCAGTTCCTTTGCCTTTCCGTATATATTTCAGAAAAATCTTGCCTTTATCCATAAAAAAAAAAAACCTCACTGGGATTTTGTTAGGAATTGCATTAAACTTGTATATTAATTTAGGAAGAATTGGCGTTTTACTGTCAATCTTCCAGTGCGTGAGCATGGTATATCTTGCCATTTATTTAGATCTTCTTTGATTTCTTTCATTAACATTGTATAATTCTCAACACACAAGTTCTGTACATATTTTGTTAAATTTACACTAAGCATTTCATTTTTTGAGAGATTGTACTTGGCATTGTACTTTTAATTTTGGTGTACATGTGTTCATTACCACTATAAAGAAATGTAATTGATGTTTATATGTTTAGCTTACATACTGTCACTTTACTGAGCTCACTTATCAGTTATAGGAATTTTTTTGTAGAATCTTTTATATTTTCAACATAGATAGTAATGTCATCTGCAAATAGGGACCATTTTATTTCTTTCTGATCTGGGTGCCTTTTATTTCTTGACATTGCAATAGATGGAACTTCCAGTGCTCTGTTGCATAAGAAGGGTAAGAGAGAACATCCTTGCCTTTCTCCAACTTAGAGTGAAAGCATTCAGTCTTTCACCATTAAATATAATGCTAGATTTTAAAAAAAACCTACCCATGTAGATTTGGTAGGTTTTTTAGAAGATGCTATTCATATAATTGGGGACGTTCCCTTCCATTTCTATTTTTCTGAGAGTTTTTATCATAAATGTGTGTTTACTTTTGTCAAATGTTTTCTTCTGAATTTTGTTATGATAATGTGCTTTTTCTTCTTTAGCCTGCTAATATGGCAGATTACATTGATTAATTTTTGAATATCAAACCAGCCTTGCATCCTAGGAATAAACTCCACTTGGTCATAGTGTATAATTCTTTTGATATATTACTGAACACTATTTGGAAATATTTTGTTAAAGATTTTTGCATCTGTATTCATGAGGGATATTATTCTGTAGGGTTTTTTTTTTTGTACTGTTTTTTATTTTGATTTTAGGATAATACTGGCTTCATGCAGTGAGTTGGGAAATTTTCCCTCCTTTTCTTTTTTCTGGAAGAGGTTATATAGATTGGTGTCATATCTTTAAATGTCTTATAAAATTTTCTGGTGACACTATCTGGGCCTGAAGTTTTCTTTTTGGAAATTTTAAAATTACAAATTGAATTTCCTTAATAAGTTATACAGCTATTGAGATGGTCTATTTCATATTGGCTGAGTTGTATTTTTAAGGAAGGCACATTTCATCTAAGTTGTCAAATTTATGTATGTAGAGCTGTTCATAGTATTTCCCTTATCATTTTTTTTTGATTTATGATTTATTTATTTCCCTACCCCCTCATTGTTTGCATTTGCTGTTTCTGTTCATGTTCTTTGTTTCTTTAGGAGCCATCGGGACCCGAACCCGTGGACTCTGATGTGGAAGGTAGGTGCCTAATCGCTTGAGCTATCTCCGTTCCCTCCTTTTTTGGTCTCTCATGGTTTTTTTTTTACTTGTGTCTTTTGTTGCATCTGCTTGCTGCGTCAGCTTGCTGCAACTGCCTGTCACTCCAGCTCGCTGTCTTCTTTTAGGAGGCACTGGGAACCGAACCAGGGACCACCCATGTGGTAGGTGGGAACTCAATCACTTGAGCCATATCTGCCTCCCATTATCCTTTTCATATTTGGTCTAAAGTGATATGCCCTGTTTCATTCCCAATATAGGTAATTTGTACTTGTTCTCTCAGTTTTTTATCAGTCTTGTTAAAGATTTGTCAATTTATTAATTATTTCAAACAACCAGCTCTTTGTTTCATTTATGTTCTCTATATTCTTTCTGTTTCAATTTCATTGATTTCTGCTCTTAGCTTTATTATTTACTTCCTTCAGCTTGCTTTGTGCTAATTTTGCTCTTCTTTTTCTAAGTTCTTGAGGTGGACGCTTAGATTATTGATTTGAGACTTTCCCTGTTTTCTAATATATGCATTAATATTAGTATTGCTTTAGCCATTTCCCACAAATTTTGATGATATAATTTCATTTTCATTCAATTCAGTGTATCTTTTTATTTCCCTCTTTGACCCATGGATTATTGAGAAGTGTGTGGTTTATTTTTCAAGTGTTTGGAAATCTTCCTTTTATCTTTCCGTTTTTGATTTCTTGTTAGATTCTACTGTGGTCAGAGAACACTCTTTATTATTTCAATTATTTTAAGCTTTTTAAGGTTTGTTTTATGGCCCAGCACATGGTATAACTTGGCATGTGTTCCATGAACAATTGAAAAGAATGTGTATTCTGTTGTTGGGTGGAGAGTTCTATAAGGTTGGTTTGATCCTGTTAATCGATGCTGCTGTTGCTGTGTTCTTTTATGTCCTGGCTGATGTTGTTTCTAGTTCTATCCATTGTTGAGAGAGAGGTGTTAAAGTCTCCAATTTTAATTGTGGGTTTGTCTATTTCTCCTTTTGGTTTTATCAGTGTTTGTTTCACAATTTTTCATTTATAAATGTATGTATATTTTATATGTTATGTATGTGTATTTTATATGTAATGCCCATTTTTTTTAATTGCCCTTAGTGCGAAGAATAATGAAGAGTACATCTACTGCATTTTCCTGTAACGTCCTTCCTGCTTCGTGTGAATTGCATTAAGTCTAAAAATCAATTTCAGGAAAACAGGATATTTATGATTTATGATATTGAATCCTTTATCTATGCACATAGTATATCCTTCCATTTAAGCCTTTTTGTATTTCTTTACATAAAATTTCATGATTTTTTACTTAAAGTTCTCATGTATTTTGTTTGATCTATTCACTTAAAATTTGTAGATATTTACCGTAAATAGTATTTTAAAAAATAGATTTCCTTCTCTTATTCTGATGTATAGAATGCAGTTGACTTTAGGTAGTTCTTGTACTCTTTAACTTCATTAAACTTCTTTACAAATTCTAATAATTTGTTTCAGAATACATAAATTATGTTGTTTGTAAATTAAGATACTTTAATTTGTTCCTTTTGTTTTGCTTCTTATAACTTTTAATCTCTTTCCTTGTCTCATTTTAAGAATTCCCAGTGCAATGCTGAATAGAAGTAGTGATAAAAAGCAATTTTGTCACATCCCTGATAATCTTTATGACAGTTGCTGTAGGTGATTTTTGAGATAGTATTTAACAGGTTAAAGAAGTTTTATTCTATTTCTAATTTAAAGAGTTTTTACCTGAATGATTGTTGAATTTTAAAAAAAATGCTTTTGCTGTACCTATTGGGGTGTTTTTGATTTTCTCTTTTAATTTTTAGTGTGATGAAGTGAATTAGCAATTTTCTAATGTTGAATCAGCTTTGCATTCCTGATTAATCATAATTTTGGTCAGAATGTATTATCTTTCTAATATATCCCTGGATTTAATTTGTTAATATAGCTTATTATATTTTCATATTTTACATGAGATTGGTCTGTTCTCAAACTGATACTTTTTTGCTTTTAATATAGAGGATATGATAGTCTCATCAAATGTGTTAGGAAGTTAGGGAGTTTTCATCTTTCTTCTCTAAAAGATTGAAGTAATCTGTTCCTTGACTGCTTGGTAATACTGCATCAAAAGAACTATATCCACAAAGTGTTTTCCTCTGTGAGAAATTTTAAACTATGTTACTAATTTCTTGAGTGATTTTTACACCATTCAGGCTTTCTAGGTCTTCATGAGTATGATTTGATAACGTATTTTTCCCAAAATATGTCCATTTGGCTGAGTCTTTAAAATTTATTGTAATAAAGTTGATATGATATCTTCCACCATCTTTTTAGTCTGTGCTGCATCACTAATTAAGGTTCCCTTTCATTCTTAACTTTGGCTATTTTGCTTCCTTTATCTCTTTTTCTTGATTATTCTTGTCATAGACTTGCTCCTTATTATCACTATAGAACAAACTTTTAGCCATATTGATGTTCAGAATTATGTCTTTGATTTTTCATTTACTTATTTTCTGCTCTTATTTTATTATTTCCTTCCATCTACCTTCTTTGTGTTGATGCCCACTTCTGCTTTGGCTTCAGGTTTGTGTCCTAGTCTCCAAAATAGGACTCATTGAAATTTAGGTTCTAGGAATTAGCAGATACCCCTAAGTACAAAAGTCTACTTCAGAAATCTTTAATTTCTAGGATTCCTTGACACTGTTTTCTAGAGAGTCCTTTATCATTACAACAGCTCATCCAGGCATTAGGAAAAGATGTTTTTTATATTGTATATTCCTTATGTGCTTCCAGGAGAAGGTTCTCAGAAACTATCTTTTCGCCCTCATACATTCTGCATGGCTTCTACTGTCTAGAAACAAGGTATAAATTCCTTAGCACAGTTTTCTGAGGCATCTAATTTCTACCTGCTTTTTTTTGGCTTTATTTCCTGACAGTTCATCTCCTTTTCCATATGGAAACTTCTTTTTAGTTCTTGACACATCTGAATGATATTTATTGGTGATAGTTTCCTAATTTCCCAGTCCTTTGAACACTTAAGCACCCTGTTCTATAACATTTCTAGCAGGTCATATCATAATTTCTTTCTTTCTTTTTTTATTAGAAAAGTTGTGGGTTTACAGAAAAACCATGCATAAAACACAGGGTTCCCATATATCACCCTATTATTAACATCTTGCTTTGGTGTGGTACATTTGTTACAACTGATGAAAGCACATGTTTATAATTGTATTGTTAACTATCATCTATGGTTTAACTCAGGGTTCACTGTTTGTGTTATGCAGTTCCACAAATTAAAAAATATTTTTTAAATTCTAGTAACATGTATATGACCAAATATTTCTCCTTTTAACCACATTCAAATATATAATTCATCAATGTTGATTACATTCACAATGTTGTGCTATCATCACCATCACCCGTTACCAAAGGCTAGTGACCTTAGGTTTTCCACTGTTCACAGGTGTTTAAATGTCTTTACTTCCCAGGAAACAGACCTTCCTCTCCTGGATGTTCTACTGCAGTAATTAGAACAGGTCAGACTTTTCTTCAGGCCTCCAGTGTCAATTGTTTCTTACACTACTTTCATTGTCTCAAGGTGCTTTTGCCTGGAGAGAAATTCCGGTGTGGGGGGGTGGCATACACCCTAAGAGGAATTTCCCAAGTCAGTCTTTCCCAGCCCTATCAAAGCCAGGGATTTAAAAGGGAGAACTTGCTGATTCCAAACTGCCCTGGGGAGGGGATGAGAGAGAGTCCATGAAGGCATGAAGAGCTTCATCCATAGCCCCCAAAGCTGCACTTTCTGTGCTTTCTTAACTTAGTACCTGCCCAGCAAATGCAGCCATTCAATTCTCCCCTGCAGCTCTGAGGAAGCTGTTTTTTTCTGGGGTAGGTTGGAACAATGGCTGCCGTCAGAGCCGGGGTCCCAGCATTCTGAAGTAGCTAATTAAAGGTAGATTGTGCTCTCCCCACCCCATCTTGGGGAACTGGTTTTTTTTTGTTGTTGTTACATATCCCCCCCTTTCTGCTTGTTCTTGCTGTGTTCATTTTTGCATTCTTCTGTGTCTGCTTTGTCTCCCCCCGTTGCAGCAATGTGCTGAGTCAGCTCACCGTGCAGGCGGCTTGCCCCGCTCGTGGGCGGCTCTGCTCTGTTCGTGGGTGACTTGCCCTGCCCATGACGGCTTTGCCCTGCCTGTGGCAGCTTTTTGCCCTGCCCACAGTGGCTCTGTCCCACCATGGTGGCTTGCCCTCTCAAGGCGGTCTGCCTGCTCAGAGAGGCCCTGGGAACCGAACCCGGGGCCTCCCATGTGGTGAACTGGCGCCCTATCCACTGGGCTACAGCCGGCCCTCCGGGAACTGGATTTTTATGTCCCTTTCTGGAATGAGTAGCTATAGCAGGGACCGGACCCCACAGCTGCCTGTCACGTGAGAGAGGGATGGTGACAGTTATGCCAACACAGAGAGAGCAATTTACAGTATGCACCATAATTTAGCAGCTTCTTTCTCCCACTCTTCCCAGATGCTGTACAATGTTCTACTGGCTTCTGGAATTTTGAAATTGCTGAGTCAGACCGTTCCTGCCTGTTTAATAGTTTTTCTGGTAGATGGACTGATTCCTGGAGCTTCCTACTCTCCCATCTTCTCCCAATTTCTTTCTCTACAGCACTGTTCAATATTTTTTGAAGGTTTGAATCTGTGCCCACTTCTTCTGCTGGATTTTGTGTTCCTTGAGGGCAAGGACTATTCCTGACACAGAAGAGACACAGTCAGTGCTTGTAGAATGAATCAAAGTAATTTTGACTCTCCCTCTTAACATGTACTTTTCCTCCCTGTCTTACCTTGGATGCTCTATAGAGCTAAATACCAATAAAGTAAATAAAACCTTATATACTCACTAGGACTTTTCTTTATATTCAAGCACCTGTGGCCCAGCTCTTGAATGGTATTAACCAAATTACACCAAGCATTTTGGTTGTACCTTTGGGTTCCGGACTTTAATTGCTTATAATGAAACACTGGAGTCATAATTTGATGGTCTGTAGGTTTCTCAGCTGTTTCTCTCTATGAAAAAGTATATAATGGGATATTTTGCACGTGACTGTCTATATTTTATATGCAAAACATCAGTGTTGTGTAAATTTTGTGAACAACTTCTATTATCTTTGAAACCACAGAAGCAACAAACAGTTATAATTATAGTCTGTAGAAGCTATAGTGTTTCAAATATGCCTACAGTAGTGGTATTACAATGAAAATGTTCTGTTTGCCTGCAGCTTTCACTGTGCTCAGTGACATCACAATTATACTAAATTTTAACAGAAACTTCTGTCCTTAAACAGAAACAGCTTGTTTGAAAATTTAGTTTTCCTTCTTCTGAAATTTTTGATTCTTCCCTGAATAAAAGTGGTAGAAACGGTAAATATCTTGGAATCACTGCATTCTTTGTTACTTCCCGGCTGGTTTTACTATCATCAAATAAGAGGTATTCTACCTCGCTCCACATGGGGAATGAATGCACGTTATTTAAAACTTCTTTCTGTGCATCTGCTACTTGTCAACTCATGATCTTCTGATCCTTGAAGATTTGACAACCCTGTGATTTGCTGTAATGGAATTACTGAAAAGTTATCAACAAAGACATTGCAATGTAAGAATGTAAAGTTAGTCCTTAGATGTTTAGAGGGAAATGAACTTCAAAAGGGAGTAGTGGCCACAAAGAAATACCTGAATCATACCATTTTTGCTGTGGTTCTGCGTGTCTTTAATTTTGTGAACTGGGAGAGAGGATGTTTACTTTGCCTTTTCTTTTCCTCATGGGTAACTTACTTTTTCAGAAGCTTATTCATTGACACCTCCTATGATAAATACACCTCAGACTGGAAAAGTCGAATCAAAGGAGCAGTGCTATTAAGAACTGGATTCTAGTCTGGCCTTGTCTGCCAGCTTTGCCTCTGACTGTGGCAGAAACACTGGACCAATCTTTCAAGTTGCCAGGGCCTTTATTTCGGTATCTATAAAATGTAAGTGGTAAGGTTAGATCAGTGAAGTGGTGCTTGGACCAGTAACATTAGCATTATCTGGGAACCAGTTAGAAAGGCAAATTTTCGGACCCCACCCAGACTTTCTGAATCAGAAATTCCAAGGGTGGGGGCCTAGAAATCTGTGTTTTAACAAGCACACCAGGTAATTTTTAAAAAAAACAAATCAATTTTATTTATACATATTAATAAAGCATACAATTCATCCAAAATGTACAATCAATGGTATTTGATATAATCACATAGTTGTACATTCATCACATCAATCATTATTAGAGCATTTTCATTATTTCAATAATAATAACAACAACAAAAGAACACGGACAAACAAACAAGAAAATTCCTTGCCTCAATCTCTCTCTGTTTCCCTGCTTTACATAGCTGCGATTTCTGGATATTCTTGCACAATTATTTATTTGTTTATTAAGCAGTTTTATTGAGATATATTCACATACCATATGATCTATCCAAATTATACAATTAATGGCTTTTAGTATAATCACAAAGTTGTGCATTCATCATCTCCAATTTTTTAGAACAATTTCTTTATTCCAAAAAGAAAGACTTCACACCTCTTAGCATTCCTTCCTCAACCCTACATAACCACTAATCTAATTTCATCTTTATAAATTGATTTATAGTTACATTTTATATAAATGGAATCATACAATATGTAGTACTCTGTGTCTGGTCTCCTACACTTAGGATAATGTTGTTTTTTCCTGATATTAACATTTTGTAGTATTAACCAATATTTGTTCAGCTTCAAAGAAAAATGGTCTTATATGTACAATTTTACCCGTATTCATATTTCATATAATATATTTATATTTCACATAATATTTTAAGGCATGGTAAACTTTGAAACCCACTGGGTTAGATAAACTTTAGAAAACTTCCAGCCCTAAACTTATATGAGTTTAAGGGGAATTTAAGCCAAAATTGGAAGTTAAGTGGGCATATTCCTCTACTATTCGTTAAATTGAATAATTTGGATTCCAAACACAGATTTAGAAGCATATGTAAGGGAAAAAAAAGAATGCTGAAAGTGTTGTCCAATAAAAATGTAATTACTTTGCAAACGGTTTTGAATATAAGCATTTGTAGAATTTGCCTCTGTTTGACACTGCAAAATGAACTTGGTATTTCTGTCTTACAGAATATTTGATGAAAATTTCCACCGAGTGATCATCACTGTTTAATGGCTGTGATTTAAGAAAGAAAAACAATTTTAAGTTATTCAGATTTATTGTAATTCGTTTCTTATATTTATGGAGGAGAACAGTTAATAATCTGTTCTACATAAGTGCACATATGGCTAAAATTTTTGTTATTGAATGTTTGGGCCTTTGGTCTCCTATACAGGGAAATGTCCTTGTGTTTAACCACTTCTGTGCTTCATTAGCATATGCTTTACCTAACAGTCTGTCTGGCTCCATTTTTTATTAGTGTAGAAGGTTTTTGGTAGTGATTTTGATTTTCTGGGATTGGTATAATTATATTAACCAGAACTTTATGCTTTCCAAGGTCTTTGAAGGATTGAGTTGGAGAATCTTTTATTCTTAGTCTAAATAATTTAATAAATATAAATATGTGACAGAGAATAAAGACAATCAGTATTTCTTTTAAAAAAACAGTATTTTAGTAAAGTCACAGAGTGAAATGAGAACTGGGTGGGGGAAGTGGGAGAATTGTTTCTCTTTATTTTGCATTGATGAACAATATAAAATCTCAAGACTGATTTTCAATAAAGAATGTCTAGGTCTCTGTTTTCTGTAAGAGAATCCAAACTTAACCTGAAGGCTGAAAGATATGAATATATAGTGATATTCTGGGTAAATATTTTTATGACTCATTTGTAGAAGCCTCTGAAAAATTAGCTAAAACACTAAATAGTTTTATTTTTCTCCAAAGAGGCAAACTGAAAGCATTCATAAATAAGTTTATATTACAAAATCAAATCAAATCATTCGACCAACCTACTATTGAATACCTACTATGTCTAGGTACTGTGCTTGGAACTGGAAGTAGATCAATGAATAAGATACACATGGTCCCTGCCTAGAGGAGAGTGGGATCTAGTGAAGGCAAGAAACACTAAAAAAGTAACTATGCAAATTATGATTAAAGACAGAGTACAATAAATGTTATGAAAGAGATGCATTGACTGAAATGATGATACCTAATACAGGCATAGCCTAGGCTGGGTATCAGGAAATAAAAGTGTGGGCAATGGTCACTGACTACTGTTTGGGAAATGGAAAGTAGGAGGCAAGAATAATGTGTAAAATCAGTTAGTAGGCCATTGTAATAATCCAGGTACTGTTATAGATCTTTGGAATATCAGCAAACTGAAACCAGACAAAAATCCCTGCCCTTGTAGAATTTATATTGCAATGCAATGGTTGTACATGAAGTGCTAAGAATTCATCACAAAACCTTTCATAATTTATTTTTTATTTTTTTTTTAGGAGATACCAGGAATTGAACCCAGGACCTTGTATATGCACAGCAGGCGCTCAACCACGGAGCTACACTCGCTCTGCAACTTTCATAATTTTTAATCCCTGTTTTCTGTCATTGCATAACAAACCATCTCAGAACTTAGTGGCTCAAGTTGCCAATTTAATTTCTCGTGTTTCTGTGATTTAGCTGAGCTCGACAATGATTTTCACTTAAGAGTTTCTCAGGTGGCTACAATCAATTCACAGCACAGACTGAATGCTCAGCCAGGCTGACTAAGATACCTGACATGCCTGACACCTCAATATACATCCACATGGCCACTCTTTTTGGCAGAGTGGCCTGAACTTACATGGTGGCTCAGAGCTCCAAGTGGCAGGAGATTAAAACTACCAGTCCTCTTAAAACAACTTGGGAGAGTGGATGTGGCTCAAGCAGTTGAGTGCCTGCTCCCCACGTGGGAGGTCCCGGGTTCAGTTCCCAGTGCCTCCTGAAAAACCAAAAAAAAAAAACAACAACAACAAACAAACAACAAGCAAACAAATGGAAAAACCAACTCGGAGGCTGATGTGGCTCAGTGGTCGAATGCTGGCTTCCCACATTTGAGGTCTCAGGTTCAACCCTTGGCATTGCTACAAAAAAAAACACAAGAAACAACAAAAACAAAAAAAAACCCAAAAAACTCAACTTGGAACTGGCATAACATCATTTCCACCTATTCTATTGGTCAAAACAGTCACAGGCTCGGCAAATTCAAATTCCTGAAAGGATGGCTTCCGTATCTTGATGAGGAAGAGAAGGGGTGTGTTGTGCAAAAATAAGGAAAGAAATTGATGGAGGTAATAGTAGCCAACCTCTAGGATGATCCCCAATGATCTTTATCTTCTGTTATCATGCCCTTGCATAGTTCGCTCCCACATTGGACAGGGCTGACCTATGTAACAACTAAGAAATTGTGGAAACAATGGTATGTGACTTCCAAAGCTAGGTCATAAAAGTCATTGTGGCTTCTACTTTGCTCTCTCTTGGATCCCTTTTTCTCAGATGAGCTAGCCACTATATCATGTGGTCTCCTGGAGAGGCCCATGGTAAAAGGATCTGGGGCCTCTTGCCAACAGCCAGCATACCCACTTGCCAGCCATGTGAGCAGATCACCCTGGACGTGGGTCATCCAGCCCTGGTCCTTATTTTGATGGCAACCCCATGAGAGAACCCATGTCTGAACCACCCATCTAAGTTGTTCTTGAGTCCTGACCCACAGAAACTCTGTGATGTAATAGATATTTGAAGCTGCTAAGCTTTGGGTAATTTGTTATGCAGCAATAGAGAAATAACACAGAGGCCATTTCTGGAGATAACACCAGGACAGGGTTTATGTCAGTTTCACTAGGTGAAACTCACACAGTATACTGCTTGGCTCATGGCTCATGGCTCAATAACATCACAAAGGAAAGTTGGTCATGATGTCATCGTCACTGAATAGTCTTCCCACTGTGTGGGTCCTTGGAATGGAGATGGACAAATATATGAGGGACAGGAAGCATGATAAGGTGGAGGTGGGATTCCTGATGCGGAAAAAGGGAGGTCTTCACGCAAAGATCAAAGAATCAAAGGGTCAAAAGAATGTCGATGGCCACCTCTGGACAGGTACAGCAGGATTACTGACAACCGCTGCCGGTACTGCAGAGGTCAGAACCCAAAGGCTTGCTGAAGACTATGCAGATTATATCAAAACCTTCCTGTTTGTGCACATGTCCTCTTTTTCCATCAGAGAATGAGATTAAACTGGCCTCTTGGGATTTCTTCTTTAAAGAAACTGCTGTTGCTGCTGAATGACTTGTGTTCTTTTACTCTGACTACTCATGGATTCCTGGTTGATTTGTTCTTGTATCTTCTCAGAACATTTATTCTTTCTTTGCATCAAAGAAATTTAAGCCCAAGTTTTCCCTTCAAGTATTTTAAAGAAATTGTGGTTGAAAATCAGAGAAGAGTGCCCACACAACCAACTCTTAGAACTTCAGAAAGCCATTTGACTAAAATCACTCTCCCTAGTTTTCTAGTTCACAATATTTTCCTGTATCTTTGAAGTTTTAAAGAAAATATTCAAGAGAATGAACATTAGCCATAGTTTGCTAATACAATTTTGGCATTGAGCTTTTATATATCATTATTTTTCCAATATAGAATATGATAAATTACAGAGTTGTAGTGGTTTTCAGTTGGGACATTTTGGAAGAGTGTTTTGTGATCAAAAGCAGTATTATAAGTAAGATATATATATATATATATATATATTAAGTTCATATGTATTATTTTTAAATGGACTAAGTTGGAAAGAAAGCTAGTGGCATGGCTTGGGTAAGAATAGGCAGGATTAGAAAAAGTTCTCCAGCAGAGAGAAATGACATATGAGGTGTTTGGAAAGTGGGACAGACAGAATGAGATACATGCAGAGGTCAGCAAGTAGATTTCTTTGATTGGAGCAAAGACTGGGCTGGACAATCCCCGCTGGCTTACATGCCTTCTTGCACCTCAATTCAACTACTCACCTCACTCTCTTGTCATGTCAAGTTCCTTCCCTACACACAGATTCTCTTAGAAGTATTCCCAGGCTTCCTGAGAAATAATCTTCTATCCTCCCTCAAAATATGCTGCTTGCATTCCCAAAATAAAACCTCTTGTATTGATGTTGGG
>PVKH010015293.1:0-16152 GCA_004027955.1 Chaetophractus vellerosus | reverse complement strand
AACTCCCACGCAAGCTAAGGGAACCTTTTGGGTTGAGCCCCAGGTAGGAAGTTGGGGAGCTCTGGGATATGAAGTATGGTTAGAGAGGGCTTCTTCATATTTTACATGTTCTGTTTTCTCTAGCACTGATCCAGTCAAGGGGTGGGTTGAACCAGGGGCTTACCTTTTTTTTTTTTGTTACATATCCCCCCCCTTTCTGCTTGTTCTTGCTGTGTTCATTTTTGCGTTCTTCTGTGTCTGCTTTGTCTCCCCCAGTTGCGGCGACGCGCCGAGTCAGCTTACCGCACAGGTGGCTTGCCCCACTCGCGGGCGGCTCTGCTCTGTTTGCAGGCGACTTGTCCTGCCCGTGGAGGCTTTGCCCTGCCCTTGGCGGCTTTGCCCTGCCCCCAGCAGCTCTGCCCCGCCCACGGCGGCTTGCCCTTCCCAAGGCGGTCTGCCCGCTTGGAGAGGCCCCTGGGAACCGAACCCGGGGCCTCCCATGTGGTGAACCGGTGCCCTATCCACTGGGCTACAGCCAGCCCCCCAGGGGCTTACCTTTAAGGTTTATTAAACCTTGTGGCTCACAGCACTGTTGTCATATTTTGACCTGACTTATTTGTGTATTTTTTGTGGGACTTAGCAATATATTTCAAGAGAGAGGCAGAAAATTTATGAAATGATGTGTTCGAAACCCTTTAGAGATCTGGGGTGTTCATAAAGCTCCCAACAAGCCAGAGGTTCATTCTTTCCCCATTCCATTTCCATTCTGTCACAATACACATTCAGGTTAATTGATGCAGTTGTTATACATGTAAAGCAAGGCTCACTCTAAGTCAGGGGTTCTTAACCAGGGGTCCATGGACCCCTGATTTCAGGGGGTCTGTGAACTTGAATTGAAAAAAATCAACTTATCTTTATTTTCTCTGACTTCCAATGTTGCGTGTCATAAAACTGCCTGCTGTTACATTCTAAGAAGGGGTCCGTGGTTTTCATCTGACTGGCAAAGGGGTCCATGGAACAAAAAAAACGTTAAGAACTCCTGTTCTAAGTCATGTAAAACTTCTGTCAGTTAAAAAGAAAAAATTACCAAATTTCCTCCTCTTAGATGACAGTTCTGTTATTTTGAATTAGATAGCCCTAATTGCACACAAATGATAAATTCCTGTGATCAGTTAATCCCTGGAAGTTTTTAATTTTAAAAAGAAGCCAGTCGTAGATATAAGGGCTCTAATTAATTATAAACAGACTACTATAAAAGACTAATTGCCCTCTTTTTTAAAGAAAAGAAAAACTTTTTTTCACTTACAGATACATACGCACACATACGTACAGAACTGGTGGCCTCGATTTTACAACTTCAGCCCTAGGGTAAAATATAGTTAGAATAAACAGAACAGCATTAATTCTTGCCATAATCTGTCAGACAAATAATCAGTGGTGTCGCGGTCCAGGAGCAAATTAACCCTGCAGTTGATACCAGCCAAATAGCAAATAGCAAATATACTATGTGTGGTAGATCTCCTTTTCAGTTTTTCTATATTTATTCCCATTATAATTAATATTAGCATACCTTGTTTTTTTGTTTTTTGTTTTTTTGCCATGCTGTCTTTACAATATGCAGGTATTTCTTTTACAATTAAAAAGTTGAAATTGGGGGCCGGCTGTAGCCCAATTGGTAGGGCACCGGTTTACCACATAGGAGGCCCTGGGTTTGGTTCCCGGGGCCTCCTCGAGCGGGCAGACTGCCTTGAGAAGGCAAGCCGCCGCGGGCAGGGCAAGCCCCCACAAGCAGGCAGGCCGCCGCGTGGTGAGCTGACTCGGCGGGTCGCCACAGCTGGGGGAGACAAGCAGACACAGAAGAACATAAAAATGAACACAGCAAGAACAAGCAGAAAGGGGGGGATATGTAATAAATAAATAAATAAATAAAAATCTTTAAAAAAAAAAAAGTTGAAATTTAATAAATAAAACCAAGAGGGCAAAAGCCTAAATGTTTTACCTAAAAATTATCTTGGATTAGATAATCTTTTACTGATGCTAGATTCCTGTGGTCTTCTTCTTTAGTGTGTACTTGATAGGCTGATTTTTTTTTTTCTGTATATGCTTTGGCTATCTTACTGAGCATTCAAATTAATACTAATCCATACAGAAATTGCTGCAAAAACACAACAATCCTCTTTTGAATCTTTCCAGTATATACTGTTACTGAAACAGACTTCATTCTCCTGGTGGGGAAAAAAGATGGACCAAAAATGGTGTTGGTACAATTGGTAGCCATTTTGAAAAAATAAAGTTAGTCATAACATCATATCATACATAAGGAAAAATTCCAAATGGGTTAAAGAGTATAAAATAATAAAGTGTAAAAGTATATTAGAAAAAGCATTTGAGAATTCTTTAATGACCTTGGTGTGGGGAAGGACTTTCTAACTATGACACAAAATTCAGTAGCCAAAAGGAAAGACTAATATATTCATCTATATAAAAACTCAACTTCTGTATGACATAAACACCATAAATAAAGCCTAAAGATTTGTCAAACTGGTAATATATTTGTAATTCATATGGCAAAGGGCTTCCTATTTAACTTAAGATAAAATCCATTTTCCTTATCCTGGTCTAAAGGCTCTGCAAGATCTGTCATCGCTACTCCCACCCCCCATTTTTCATCTTCTCATCTATCCTTCTCCTAACTTTGGCCACATTTGACCATACCTTTTATCAGCAGCTTGAACTCACCCCACATTTATATCTTTGAGACTTCACAGACATTTTAACCTCTGCCTGGAATACTTCCCTTTCTCTCCCATTCCCACATCTTATATTTGCTGCTTTTCATCCAAGTCCCAATTTATGTATACTTCCTTAGAAGAGGGTTTGCCCTACCACCCTATTCAAAGTAGGCTTTCTTTACTCTGAACCCATTATCTTCCATAACAGCACACTATTTAGCATTGTGTGGTTTTTTAATAGCATTTTTCACAGTGTTTCTTTGTTGACTTGTTTAAACATTCTTGTTTCCAACTTTTATATTAATATAGGTCTTTTATAGGATGCAGGTACCATTAAAAGTTTTCAGAGTGTATTTAATATTCTGTCACTAGGGGGCAGTTAAACCTCTGTGATTAAATTCATCTAATTTACTATATCGCTTTCTTTTTTTCTTCTGTATTATTTCCTTCATATGTCTGTTTTGAAAGAAATCATTCAAATTGAGAATCCTGATAATGTTCATATGAATTAATATTTATTATCATGTTTTTTGACTCTCTATTGGTATAATGCATTTCTAGCTATACTAGATCAATCCTTACTCTAAAAAATTAGATTTTATGTTTATATGTAATTTCACATTTTAATATATAATATTCCCATGCATCTATCCTAGAGATTTTTGTTGGGAGAGAGGGTTATATGTTGTGGGGGTTGAGTGGAGTGGACAGTCTGTCTAGTCAACATCCTAATAGATCTACAAAGTGATCTTAAACCAAGATATATGTACACATGCACACACACACACAAGAAACTATCTTTTCCTGTTGGCTTATACTCATATTACATGAAGGAAAAGGAACGAGGACTGCACATATCTAACTTTCTCTGTGAATTAATTTTACAGCAAGAATTTGTGAGGATTTCAGCAAAAGCTTAATATTATTAATCTCGTTTGTGTGTGTGTGTGTTTTAAAACTCAGTCTATTCAAGAAGTTTTATTAACCACCAACCTCAAAATTAGTAACCATGCCTTACTTACTCTTAATGTGATTTTAAATTAAGGAAATTTGAAATTGTGCAGATTAACAATATTTAGATTCTCACTCTAACAAAATCAGAAGTATGTGAAGACCAGAATTTTTGTCAAGAATCCCATAATTTCAGGTTGGCAGGCTATGTGAATTTTAAATGTTTCTTTTTGTTACTGCCAGAAGGTGGTGCCACTTTAGCTGGTAAGCAAATACCTGCCATCTTTTTTCTCAGCATCATGTGATCTGTGCTGTTACAGACATTTGAATGTCCATGTGACTTTGCTGACTATGGTGCAGATATTTTAAGCTTTGTTTATAAATTGAAATCATTTTTAAATCTTTAACAGTGCCAGCCAAGCATAAATTAAGTGCTAATGCTAAAAAATGCATCTGAAAAGCAGTTACTTTAGAACAGACATTAGATGTGATAAAATTTTATGAAGAAGGCCCAAAACCTATCATGATACATATTACTGTTAATTTAGGAGAAAGTACTCTGAATCATTAGCTAGAATGCCAACAAAATTAAAGCCACACTAAACTATATACCTTTAAGTTCATAAATTATTGTATAACCAAGCAGGTTGAGAGATTAAATGCTGGTACCAGGGACTAATAACAGTGTGGTTGTAATGGGTCTCTAAATCATACTGTCACCTGTGCTAAGGAATGAAGTTTGTTTGTGTTTTTTTTTTTTGAGAAGTTGTGAGTCAATAAAACAATCAATGCATTTCATACAGGATTCCTATACATTGCCCCATCATCACCACCTTAAATTGTTGTGACACTTTCTTATAAATGATGAAAGGACAATGTCATAATATTACTGCTATCTATAGTCCATATCTTATATTTGGTGTGTTTTCCCACAAACCATTCTGTTATTAACACCATGTATTAGTACTGTGTATTTGTTATAGTTCATGAGCGGTCAGTCTCATATTTGTACTGTTAACCACAGTCTGTCACTCACCTCGGGGTTCACTGTGTTATATGGTCGCCTGTCTTGTTCATTCCATCCAAAGTGACTCTCAGTGGCTCTCAGATTCATCACGGAGTTGTGCTGTCATCAGCTCAGTCCATTTCAGACCATTTTCATTAATCCAAAAATAAAAGATCCCATACCCCCTTATACCCTTGCATTATTGACCCTTAGCATTGATATAGTACCTTCTTTGCCATTGCTGTAAAAATATTACAATATTACTCTTAACTATAGTCTATATGTTCTATTAGTTCTCTCTTTCCCATGTGTCTCCTTATTCATAACACATTGTAATAGACCATTCTTGTGTTTGTACTGTTAGCCACAGTCATCGTCCACCACCGAAATCACTGTTATACAGTCCCTAGATTATCTTCTAGCTTTCTTTCAACTGACATTAATCTCCCTAGACTATGCTTTTCAGCCACCATCACATTTATAAATCAGCAGTGTTGATTATACTTGCTATAATGTATTACCATAAACTCTAACCATTTCCCCACATTTACAATCCCCCTTAATAAACATTCCACATACATTCAGCATCAGCTCCCCCTTCTCCCAGTTGAACTCTGAGTTTACTCATATTTAATTCGTATTAGTGAGACGATACAATATTTGTCCTTTTGTGTCTGGCTTATTTCACTCAACATAATGTCCTCAAGGTTCATCCATGTTATATGCATCCCAAGTTCATTTCTTCTTACAGATGAATAGTATTCCATTGTAGTATATACCACATTTTGTTTATCCATTCATTAGCTGATGGACACTTGGGTTGTTTCCATCTTTTAGCAATTGTAAAAAATGCTGCTGTGAACATCACTGTGCAAATGTCTGTTTGCATTCTTGCTTTCAGTTCTTCTGAATATATTCCTCTTAGGGGGATTGTCGGATGATATGGCAGTTCTATATTTAGCTTCTTGAGGAACCACCAAACTATCATCCACAGAGGCTGCTGGGGTGTTCATTAAGGATGTGAACTCTCCATGTCGGGATATAGAATTGATGACTGCTCCCCTGTTTTAATTGAACACAAGTAGGCAGTAGCAGATTGGCTCTGGTTGTGCAAAATCAGTTATTGATAAAGACATCTATAAAAAGTTAACATCATACTTAATGGTGAAAGATAGAATGCTTTTCTCCTAAGATTGGGAGCAATATTGAAATAATGAATATGCTGTAATAATGATTGAAGAGATGAGTGCACAACTATGCATTTGGTTATACCAAATACATTGATTGTACACTTTGGATGGATTGTATGCTTTATTAATATGTATCAATAAAATTTATTTGTTTAAAAAAAAAGATTGGGAGCAAGGTAACAATGTCCACTTCATCCTATTTGATACCATACTAGAAGTTCTAACCAGTTCATTAAGGCAAGAAAAACAAATAAAAAGATACAGAATGAAGAGGAAAAAATCAGACAACATGATTGCTTACAAAGAAGACTTCCAAAAAATTTTCCTGGAGCTAAGAAGTGAGTTTAGCAAGGCCACAGGATATATAAGGTCAACACATAGAAATCAGTTGTATTTCTGTACACTAGCAATGAATAATTGGAAACAAACAAAAAAAAATTTTTTTAAGAGGTACAGGGGATCGAACCCAAGACCTCATGCATTGGAAGCAGGTACTCAACCACTGAGCTACAACCACTCTCCCCCCAAATTTTTTAAATAACATAAAGGGTCCAATAAATGAAATTATTAGGTTTAAATCTATTAAAATTTGTACAGAATCTTTATGCAGAAAACTGCAAAATGCTGATGAAAAGAAATCAAAGACCTAAGTAGTGGAGAGACATGCCGTATTCATAGATAGGAAGACTTAACATATGTTAAGTAAAGATGTCAGTTTAACTGAAATTGATATATAGATTTAATAAATTCCCAATAAAATCCCATCAGGATTTTTTGTAGATATAGTTAAGCTGATTCTAAAATTTTTATGGAAAAGCAGAAGAACTAGAATAGTCAGAAATTTTTTAAAAATTAAATAAAGTTAGAAGTACAATATAGATCATAAGACATACTGTGAAGCTATAGTGATCAAGACAGTGTAGTATTAGCAAAGAGATAGACACATAGGACAGTGAAAAGAATAGAGTCCAGCAATAGACCCATAAAAATATGGGGATTTCTTGGTAACATCTTTACTGAGATATAATTCATATGCTGCATATAGGTATACAATATATCTATTTAAAGTGGATAGTCAAATGGTTTTTAGTATTTCCACAGAATTGTGCAAACATCACCACAATCAATTTTAGGGCATTTTCATCACCCTGAAAAGAAAACCTGTGTAATTTAGCTAGTACGCTCAATATCCCCATCCCCTGAGCCCTAGATAATCACTAATCTGAAGATTCTGACATTTTATATAAGAGGAATCACACAATACTTGTTCTTCTGTGTCTGGCTTAATTCATTTGGCATACTATTTTCAAGGTTTATCCATATTCTTGCAAGTATCAGTACTTCATTCCTTTTTATGGCTGAATTCAGATACTCCATTGTATAGCCATTCATCCATTGATGGACATTTTTTTCCCCCACCTTTCATGTATGGCCAATTGGTTTTTGCTAAAGGTGCAAAGGCAATTAACGAAGAAAGGATACTCTTTTCAACAAAAGATGTTTAAACAGTTGGACATCCATAGAAAAAAAAATAACCTGAACCTAAACCTTTTGTAAAAATTAACTCAAAATGGACACAGATCTAAATGTAGAACATAAAACTATAAAACTTTTAGAAGAAAGCATAGGATAAAACTTTATGACCTGGAGATAGGAAAAGAATTCTTAGATATGATTAAAAAAACACAAACCAAAAGAAAAAACTTATAAATTGGACTTCATCAAAATTAAAACTTTTTCTCTGTTAACGACACTGTTAAGAGAATTAAGAGACAAGCCACAGACTAGGAGAAAATATTTGCAAATCAAATATTAGACAAAAGACTTGTATTCAGAATCTATAAAGAATTCTCAAAACTCAACAGCAAGAAAACAATCCAATTAAAAAATGGGCAAAAGACTTGGAACAAGACACTTCACCAAAGAGAATAGAGGGATGACAAATAAGCACATGAAAAGATGCTTAAAATCATTAATCAAAAGGGAAATTGAAAGTAAAACCACAATGTGATACCACTATACATCTATTAGAAACAAATAGGTACAGCCATACAGCGGAATACTTCTCAGCAATAAAGGAATGAACTATGGATACACACAATAACTTGAATGAACCTCAAAGGCATTATGCTGAGTGAAAGAAGCCAGTTTCAAAAGGTTAGATATTGTATGATTCTATTTATGACATTCTGGAAGAGATGGAACAGTGGTGATAGAGAACAGACCAGTGGTTTCCAGGAGATGGGATGGGGTGTGGTGTGCGTACAAAGGGACAGCACAAGGTAGTTTTCTGAGATGGGGAAACTTCTTGAATCCTGATTGTGGTGGTGCTTACAGGAATCTATATGTGTAGGTGTTAAAATTTATAGAACTGTAAACCAAAAAAGACAAAAGTCATGGGCTCATTAAATGGGGACTACCTCTAACTGCAAAACCAGTAAACTATAATAAATTGGAGGAAATAGTCACCAGGAAATCAGCCACTTTTTATGAGATAAAAAAGAATAAAAAAGGAGTAACTTTTTTCTTCTTCAATAGCCTCTTCTCACAGTTTGACTCTTTTTGTATCCAAATTTTTACCTTATTTTTAAAATCTTTTTCCTCCTAAATACCTTTGTATTTATGTCAATAGAGAATGTCTTCACTATTCTCTAAAAATCTTCTATGTTTCATGAAACATACAGGTTAATTACTAAAACAGCAAATGCCAAAACACTGCTCAGATTGATTAATTTTTATGGAGTTTTGCAGAATTGAATATTTCTTATAATAAGTGCTATTGGGTCTTGTAAATCTTTGCTGCAATTTTTTTGTAGTAATACTTGTTGTAACACAATATGACCATTATCAGTTTCTCTGGTTCACTTTTAGCCACCTCACACAGACAGGTTCTATTATATTTCTGTTTTCACCTAGTACAAAGAGTAAGAAAAGTGTAAGAAAGCATAATTTGTTGACAACTTGTGGGGAAAAAAGTTTGAAAGGAATCATAAAATAAGGAGGCCTTATGAATGTGGCATGTAGAGTTAAGGAATAAATATGGGACTAGAATGTGTAATAAGAACTTGGCATGTAGGAACCAAAAGTTAATCCTCTGTATATACTCAACATATGTCAAATTCTTATTCGGATGCCCTCTTCAGCTCTGAGCTTGGCAACTTAAGCAAGACGTGGAAACAGTTGGTAGGGTTCCTAAGAAGAGCAGTGAAAATTATTAGAGAATTAAAATTAGACCTTTGAGAAAAGGTTAAAAGAATTGAAGTTTCTTCGGAAAGAGAGAGTGTGGGAGAATTTAAAGCATACAAAAAGCTGGAACATGGATGTTAACTCTTCATTTTGACTAATCAGGTGGTACAAAAAGGAATGTCCTAAATTTTTCAGAAGAGATTTATTGACATGTGAACTTTTTCCCTCCATTCCAAGATGATTGTGACCATATTGCATGCTCTGTGTTCTTCCCTGGTATTTTCTGGTTCTTTCTCTCCCAATTGGGCAGTGCTGATTTTTACTTCTCTTCTAGAATGGATCTTTCCTTGGCTTTCTCTGCTTATTATTCTTCATTCCTTCCCTTTCCTCTTCCCCTGCCCCCTCTCCTTTGCTGAAATCTAATGGTTTTTGCTTCTACCTTTTTCACCTCCCAGTTCTTCTCTATACATAGCCACCAGTGAGACTAACCAAAATAAAATATGCAAGATCACCCTTCCTATTTACAGTCCTTTCTCAGCTCCCCATAACCTAGAGCAGAGACTCAAAACCACAGTCTCCCCAGGGGCAGGATCCAGGAGAGGAGGGGTAGAGTGACAGGTGTCCATTACCTTTGGCTTATATCATCTCTGTCGCAGGTCACTGTTAAAGACCATTTCTAACCTGAGTATGTTTGAATTAATCACCCAATGTGTCAGGAAACAAGGTGGAGAGTAATGGGCTTTTGGGACAAGTTTAGACTAGTTGCCAGATGATAAATGACTTTCCATGCTCAGTTCTCTGCCTGCATCTCCAACTCCATCCCTCACCATCCTCTGCCCCCAACATCTCATCCTGCCCTGGACTGTAGGATTTGTTTTCCTTGCATCTTCCATTACTCATGCCTACAGTTCTTAGGGTTTGTTTAACAATGAGAAGCTAAAGGAGCTCATAAGGTTGCTTGGAATTTTTCATAAGGGTTGTTTTACTTACATTTAAAGACAAAAAGAAACTTGATTTCCTAACTGTTTTCCCACCTTATCTCCAGAGGGGTTTGCCATTCTAGTTTGGAGTTTGTCTGGATTGGTATTCATGAGAAAGAAAAAAAAATCAAGAATAACTATATATTTATTGAATACTAATGAACAAAACCATTAAGAATTCGAATTCCTCCTTGTGGAATCCTAAAATATTAGAGCCAAGCAGAACCTTAGAGATCATCTACTTGAAGCTCTCAGTATACAGATGAGAAGACAAATGTGAGGTCCTTGAAAGGCTTGCCTGGGACACAGCAAAGAATAATATGGTAGGTCCAATAAGAGCCCTGACCCCGAATCCACGTTCATGCTGCAACAATCCTCTGACTGCAGTGCAAACTTGAATTTTTTTTTTTTTTTAGCCAAGGAAACTTCCTTTCCATTTTAAGTAAAAAATATATGTTGACCTTTTTGTGTGAAATATTTCAAATTTATACAAAAATAGAAAAGTAAGCAACTTCTCCAAATAACTAATTGCTGTGTGTGTGTGTTTTATATATCTTTTAATATTTAAGGTGACTTAGATTATTGGGTAGCAGGAACTAGTTGGCTTTGGTATTGGGAAACTTGACTGCTGTCATTACTTTTCTCTAGTAGAGTGACCTTAGTCCATTTATTTAACTTCTTGGGTTTGATTCCTCTTATATTTGAAAAGAAAATTGAATTATTTTGACTTCTTAAAACTACCAAATAAGAATAATGATTGTCAACACTTTATATAGTGCTTACTGTATATCGTCATGGTTGCAAGAATGTATATTTACATATATTAAATACATACTCATGTAATTTTTGCAACTACCATATGAGATCAGTACAGTTAATCCCATTTTATAGATGAGGAAACTGAGGCATGGAGGGTAAAGTAGCTGAGATCACATAGTTAGCAAAAAAGCGGAACTGGGGTTGAAGCCAGGGAATCTGGCTCCAGAGCCTGCACTCTAAACTCCTCTCCTTTGCTATTTGGTCTCTCTACAGCAGTCTTGCTACTGCTTTGAATTGGATTTAATGAAAATGAACATTTAAAGAAATGCTTCTTTATGTTCATTTATATAATAAAATATGAATACTAAATGCTTAAATTATTAGAAAGGAACAACTGATGTTAAGATCTATCCAAAGGAAAATTAAGAAGGTTGCCAGTTATTACTAGTGGTTCTTTTATATATTTTAGATAGTGTTCATTGACCAAAAGGGAATCTAAATCAAACTGAAGTTACTTGTAGGATTTATCATTTTTAAGGTTGTATCATGACTTTTTGGAATTATTATTAAAAACAAACCGAAATAACTTTTTTAAGTAGGATGTATCCAGAACACGATTGGCAGTTGTTCTGTTCAATTCTTTGTTGTCGGGCCCCTCTCTGGAACATGAGTTTATATTCTGGACACCATATTTAAGAAAAGCCCAACCAGACTGTGTTACCTAAGAAAAATTTGAAGGAACTAGGGATGCTCAGCCTGAAGAAAGAAGTAGTCTCAAATGTATGAAAGGATATTATTGTTTGGAAGAAGGATTCAGCACCACGGGATAGAATTGGAACAGTAGGTGGAAGTTGCAGAGTGACAGGCAGCTCAGTAGGCGCCAGCTAGGACATTGGCTGGTTTATGTGGTGTAGATTTCTTTGTCAGAAAGTTTTCAAGCAAAGGCTGGGTAATCTCTGCAAAAGGAACATTGCAGAGCAGATTCGGTCATGTTTGGTTAGTCCAGCTCCCTTCTCAAGTTCCCTTTTCACATCCCTGGCACATAATAGCACTCAATACATAAAGTACTTATTTTAAAATATGGAACAGGAGAAATAACCTTATCTCATTATTTAAAATGATGTGACTTGTAAAGTGACATGTTTAATTCTTCTCTGATCCAAGGAAGGGTTGAGAGGGAAGAATATTTTTTAAATAAAGTTTTATTGAAGTATATCATTCATATGTGAACATACATAAACAGTAAGTGTATAGTGAAAGTTGTGAACTTACAAAACAAACATGCATATCATCGTACAGGGCTCCCCTGCATCACCCCACCACCAACAGCCCCTTGGAGAGGGAAGAATATTTAACTTTATTCGGAAGTTCTGTTTCCTCTTATGTAGACCACAAAGTTTCATAAATTGCATTGAGCTCTCCAGGAAAAGATAACTTGCATAGCTATTATATAAATTACTACTGTATAAGTTTAAAATGTTAAAAATGCACATATTTTATATGTATACATGTCTTAGCTTATTAATTTGTGAGCTTTTCGATATTAGGACTATATGTTTTTGTGTTTCCCTTTATAGCACCTGGCCCAGAACCTTTTTGAAATAACACGTGGAAGTGCTTTCAGCCTGTATGCGGGTGGGGAGGGTCATTTGAAATTCTCATCCTCACAGAGAAATAAAATCCTGGTATTTGTATATTCTAATGTTGGTTCTAAAATTTAGAGAATTAACTTCAGTGAACGTGTTTGAATTGTCTTTCCTGTGGAGGGGAGTGTGGTCACTGTTTGTTGTTCTTGTAGGTGCGTGTGAGGGAACCTTAGCCTGCTCTACCTGTCACCTCATCTTTGAAGAGCACATATTTGAGAAGTTAGAAGCCATCACTGACGAGGAGAATGACATGCTTGATCTGGCCTTTGGACTAACAGACAAGTAAGATTTTAGGATTATTTCATTTGGGGAGATAGAAGTTTTATTACTTTGTGCCTCTCTCAGACCAGACCTATGAATGTAATGGTAGTTTTCCCAGCTAAGATAACAGTTACAAATTTTGAATGTCAAATATATGGCATTTTTCTTTGTTTTCATTATTCTACAGTTTAGTCCTTTTAAAACTTTCCTTTTTATAAAGGTAAGCAAAAATTAATTGGAAATATAAGTTCTAGATCCTGGTAAATCTTATTTAGTCAATTCTTATTCTAAAAATTAATATTTATCACAGTTTAAGTTGGATTGTGATTAAATTTAATACTTTTTAAGGTATTCTTGAAGGTTGGGTTTGATAATTGAACAGTGTTAGAGTGGAAAGTTTTACCTACTTTAGAGAACAGAATTTTTAAATTATGTGTTTTTTTCTTTTTTTTAAGGCGGTGCTGGGGATTGAACCTAGGACCTTATACATGGGAAACAGGAGCTCAAACCACTGAGCTACACCTGCTTCCTAAATTATCTGTATTATTTAAATTGCAGAATTTTTAAAGAAACAATATATAATCGTAAATATGTTAAAATGAATACTTCTATTTATAAGTGCATGTTAAAGTGAATTAATCAGATCTTTCTCCTTATTAATTAATAGGTAGAGATACTCTTCAAAGTGGTAAGATTTACAGTAGCAAGTGACGTTGTGATACTTTTTTTTTTTTTTAATCTACTCTTTTGGTTGGAGTCAAGGAAAGTAACTAGTTAATTTACTGTTTTAGTGATGAGATAATGAGGGCTTAGTTAATGAAGGTTCGCTTTGGTATTAAACTGTAATTTGGTGACCCTAATGAAAAAATAGTTTTTTAAAAAATTAAAAATAATAGGAATAATAATAGCTTTGTTTAGCTCATATGTATTATATAACCAGAATTTGATTAGACTCCTAGTATAAACGAGCTCATCTAATCCTCAAAAAAAATTTTTAGGTTATTGGTATTTATTTTAGAGGTGAAAAATTTCTTTGTTTCTTCATAGTTCCTTTTTCTCTTGATGGAGGTGAGGCTGATACCCTGGGAGGAGAAACTGAGAAAAATAGTATCTCTTGAGACTCTAACGCTACCTGTCCTCCTCCCTCACTTCTTCAGGTGCCTCATCATCTGTCAACATTTTTTTTTTTTTTTTTTTAAAGAATAACACGGAATACATTTGGTGACTTAATTTAGTTCTGGAAATTGTCTCTTAATGGGATAGGTAAAGCACAACTAACTGTTTGCCCTTGTATTCAGATAGAATTTGTATGTTCATGCTCTAAATGAAGAGAAAAAGGAAAAGGGGGTTGGGGAAAGGGGATGCAAGAATATTAAAAACTGCAAAAGAACTGTTAGAAACTTGTCAAGAATGTTAATAAAATTCATAAGTTTAGAACTCAATAATGGAGAGCAAGGAATAGTTTTTATAGAATTTTAGAGTTGGCATTCTTAAGTACAGAGAACTTCAGTAGAGGTGCTTTGAGAGGAACGAGGGTAATGCTTTCACTGATAGCATTTGCAGAGCACTTGGACATATTTGAAAAGGAAAGAATTTTGTTCAAAGCTAATATAGCCACATGTAAACTCTTATTACTAAGATACCTTACAGTTCTAAAACAACAAAATAAGAAAATTCAACCTTTTAGCCCATATATTTGGATTTAAACTTAAATGCTATGTAAATGTCTTTGATTTTTGAAGATAAAGCACCATAATTTTAATGTTTATTATAGGCTGTACTTCACCATGATTATTGATGGATTGATTATACTCTCACTCATATGGCACTTATCATACTGGTTACTTGTCTCCTCCCCTTAGAATATATGTTTCCTGAGAGCAGGGGCTGTGTCTTATTTCATCATTGTATCTCCAGTGCTTTTAGCATAGTGCCTGACTCACTGCTAATAGGAGGTCACCACCTCTTTGTGGAATTAATAGGTGATGGAAAGGGATCTTCAGGAATTATCTGTGAATATACATGTGATGATTGTCATTGCTCCTGCCACCAGTTTCCATGGAAAATCTACACAGAGGGTTCCTTTGTTTCTTTATCTGTAAGATGAGGATAATAATAGTACTGATCTTAAAGGATTGTTTTGTGGTGTTAATGAATAAATATATGTAAAGCCTTTAGTACAGTGCTTGGTAAAGAAAGCATTCATTAAATGATAGTTACTACCATTGTAACTACAGCAAGATCAACTTTCTGTCAGGTACCTACTCTAATGCCTAACCATTTCACAAAGATTATTTCTAACCTGCAGGGTTAGGCAGAACTATCACTATTTTATAGATGGGAAAACAAGGTTTAGTTTTCCAAGATTTGCTTAAGGCCACACAGCTAGTGGGTACCAGGGCCCTGATTTGAATGCAGTTATATTGGACCCCAAAGCCTTTGGAATTTTGCTATTTTAAGCTGCTTCTCTGAATTGAAAAGTTTGCTTTATTTCCAAGTTGGTTAACATTCAGTATATTCCTACTGTCAGATATATATGACAAGGGTGACTTGAGAAAATATCTTCCAGTTTTACACAAGTGTCAAAATTATGTGGGACTAATAGTAGTAAGAAGTAGAAGTAAGTAGTAAGAAGACTTGCTGTTTGTCTCCTTCTTCTTATAAGATAACTTATATACTGGGTAGACTTTAGAACCTTAGGCCATTAAGGAGGCAAAGGAAACAGAAGAATGAGAAAATAGCCACAGAGCTCTAGTGCCTTATCTTCTAGGGCCATAGCGCAAGTAAGAGCTCTCGGTGACCCCCGGCCTATATTCCCATGATATGCTTCTTGGTCTTCTGTCACTACACTTATTATATTCTGCCCTGTTTCATTTATAATTGTTTCCAGCCCTATTTTCTTTGTTATATTAAAAGTCCCTTAAAAATGATTGAAGTGATGAATGCACAAATATGTGATTACACCAAATACCATTGATTTAATACTTTGGATGGATGTGTGCTTTATTAATATGTATCAATAAAATTGATCTGTTTTTTTTTTAAAGTTCCTTAAAGACCACCTTTGTCTTGCTTGTCTTTATATGAACACCAAGAGTAACCAGCTAATGAATTTGTCCAAATTGGCCTGCCACATTTTCTTTCTTACAGACAGAGCTTAATTCATAATTGAGTATTGTCAAGGTTGTTTCTAATTGAAAAAGGGGGGGCCGGCCGTATAGCCCAGTGGATAGGGTGCCGGTATACCACATGGGAGGCCCCGAGTTCGGTTCTCGGGGACCTCTCCGAGCGGGCAGACCGCCTGAGAAGGCAAAGCCGCTGTGGGCGGGGCAGAGCCTCCGTGGGCAGGGCAAAAGCCGCCTGTGAACGGAGCAAAAAGCCACCCAGGGAACAGAAGCAGACCCGCCTACAAGTGGGGCAGAGCCGAGCCTGTGCAGTGACCTGGCTTGGCGTGTTGCCGCG
>PVKH010015292.1:0-16148 GCA_004027955.1 Chaetophractus vellerosus | reverse complement strand
ACAGTTAAAAATGTGATAGTTATAAAGTTACTCTATAATGAGTAACTTTAAAAGAATATATATTGTGATATCTAAGAATTTTACCTGTATTTCTCTATTTCTATATCTTTACCACCTTGTTATGCCTTAGTACTTTGTCTTTTTTATAGAAAAAGGAAAGAAACAATGGGTGATGGGGGTGGGAAGAAAGCAGCTTATCTCCTACTTCTACCTTTCCACTTATTTTCCCCATTCAATTCTCTGCTCCTACACCCAGTAGTTTGTATCACATTGAGTTTTGCAGCAAGCCCTCTATTTTTAACTTCACAAAGCCACTCTATCTTTGACTGTCTCCAAGAATCCAAGATTTTATCACACAACTTGTGTCCAGTTCTGTAATAGTAAAGCTCCTTGACTTTGAATTCAGGCAAGATCAGGGCTTGAATAGCTGTCCTCTCAACCTATAGAATCCTCAATTTCTTCATTTTTAAAATGAGGATCACAACTTAGATTTGTTGTAACAATTATTTGTTAACAAGATAATAAATGTAAAGTTCTTATTATAGTTTCTGGCACATAATTAGTACTCAATAGATGTTAAACTATTAGTTAATTAACATGATATATGTATATAGTTTAACTTAATCATAATTGACTGTATTTTATGAATATGACAAAATAGTGTAAATATGAAAAGTCAGCAAAATATGAGTTTTAGGAGAGAGAGTATATCATGATGGTTAGGTCAGGACTTTGGAACCAGAACCCCAGAGTTACAGCCCAGATATACACTTTGACTAGATGCATGACCTTATACAAGTTAGTTAGCACTGTACATCAGTTGCCTGGTCTGTGATAAAAGAGTAATTATAGTAGGCACTTTATAGGTTTGTTGTGAGAATTGAACCTAGTGCAGTACTTGGCAAACAATAAGTATTTAACAAGCATTTTCAAACATTCCTTTGGTGGAAAAATTTTGTGAATACTTATTATCACTACACAATTGAAGACAATCTTTTTTTCTATCTTAGGATTGCATACAAAATTCAGAAATTACCTCATTTATAAACGCGAACATTGTAATAATGTATTCTTAAGTAATTTCAGTATTATCTTGGGATTCAAAGCTTATAGGTGGTAAATGATATCAACATTTGAAAGCTGTCATTAAAATAATACCTGTAATATCTGTAATGTGTGCTTAAATTACCTTCTTTTCCCAAGACAGAGCTGTATAAAGGTTAGGAGAAAACATTCCCAGATTCTCCCTGTACTACTCCAAAATATGTACTTTATTTAGAGATACATAGCAATCCCATTCCATAGTACTCACTATTTAATATTCTTTTTATGTGCATAAAGCATTAAAAAGATGTTTTCATGATATGCTCTTGGTGTTTAGTATTTTAAACTTAGGGATGGACAAGATCTTGAGATGATTAAGGGAAAAAATATGATTATAACTTAACTCCCAACCACTCCAGCAACACACACGCACACACAAATACTATATGTTCTCTTATTTTGCATTTGAAGTTGAATGCAGAGGTAAAGTGAAAAACAGTATAGTCCAATAGAAATTAAATATGAGCCACTAATGCAAATTATATATATATAAAATATACTTATAAAGGTAAAAAGAAACAGGTAAAATTAATTGTATTGTTCTGCTTTATTTATTACAATCAAGATAAAATGTTATTATTTCAACATGTCAACATATTATAATATTTATTTAATCCAACAAATAAATTTGCTAAACCAAATGATTAATTTATTAAACAAATAAATATTAAATAAAATCATTAAGGAGATATTTCATAGTCTTTGTGCCTTACTAAGTCTTAGAAATCCAGTGCTTATTTTCCACTTAATGGGAGTTTCAGTTTGAAATTAGTCACATTTCTAGTGTTCAACACCCACCTGTAGCCAGTAATTACCAAGTTGGAAAGCACAGGTTAGAAAAAAAGTGTTTCTCTGAAAAGAAGTATAGATGCATAGTGCTCCAAATAATTATATCTTCTTCGACTTCACCCCTACTCCCTCTGTGGCTAAGAGGGAAATTCTGTCAATGTTCTTAAGTTGCTTCTCCCACTCTCCTACAGTCTATCTGTGAAAAAATAATATATACTCAACAATAATATATATGAAGAAAATATATATACCCAAGAAAGGTCAAATCTTATATATTTAAAGAGGGGTCAACATCTAACAATGTTATGGAAAACATACACAGGACACATGAGGTAACTTTCACAAGTTAAGGTAGAAAAGGAAAAATTGGGGGCCGGGTGTAGCCCAATCGGTAGGGTGCAGGTTTACCACATAGGAGGCCCCAGGTTCAGTTCCCGGGACCTCCTCGAGTGGGCAGACCCCCTTGAGAAGGCAAGCCCCCGTGGGCAGGGCAAGCCCCCACGAGCAGGGCAGGCCGCTGCCGGTGAGCTGACTCAGGGGGTCGCCGCAGCGGGGGAAGACTGCAAAAATGAACACAGCAAGAACAAGCAGAAAGGGGGGGATATGTAATAAATTTTTAAAAATAAATCATTAAAAAAAAAGAAAAGGAAACATTTTCAGAAATATAACATACTATAATGTTTTTCAATGTATGTTCCGGATTGTGTTTTATGAGAGATAATGGAGATCCATATATCCATGTGTCTATGTGCCTTTCAGTGTCACTGCTGATATTTCATAAGTTTAATATATCAAAATCTAGTATTAAATGCTTTCATTACTTGCAGACTTATAATGTAAGTTGAAAACTTGAGAATCATACACAGCTAGCTTTGCTGCCAGCAGTGCAAAGAAAACAATATTTGTGTGGCTTACTGTGAGTTTTGAAATAATGGCAACTTATTAGGATTTATTCAACTTTTGAACAATTTGCTGAACTCTCAAAAAAAAAAAAAAAACTGCAGTCTGCATGGTCACTGCCTCTTTCAGGTCCTGGTATGCTCATTACCTGACATTTTATAGCACTTCATACTGAGGCTTCTCCTTGAAATCTTTCTTGGTAAACTGATCTTGAAAAGATAGAAACGTCAAACATCTCATTTAACTCTTAATCTTAAACCAATAATAGAGCCAGGCCTGTAGAATCATTAGACTAGCCTTCTAGAACTCAAACTTCACCACAAAGCAAAACTCAGAGCAAGCCCCTAAATTTACACTCTGGTCAATTGGAGATAAAGATAATTGTCCCTTCCACATCTACATAATCTTAGGAAATCTCATTTTACACTCTTAAAATAACATAATACTTGAACATTGATGGCTTGACAAATACATATCTCTAGTCCAGATCTTTCTCTAAACCCTAGAACCCAGTAACCTACTGACTACCTGTACATATTCCCCCAAGCACCTCAATTTTAGAGTGATCAATCTTCCCAGTTTTCCAGAGACTATTTCAGTTTTAGCCCTGAGATCCCTGAATCCAGTTGGGGACATATGGTGTTTACAATGCATTCAGTTTGAATTGTCTATCCTGGCATTCACACAAGATATCTAGATAGAAGATATAAACTGGGGAGTCCTCAGCTTATACATAGCATTTAAAGCTATGTGAATGGAAATAATCATGAAAGGAGAATGTATAGATAGAGAAGAGGAGAAGACAGGAGAGGACAAGAGGGGAAAGGAGAAGACAGGGGGGCATACAAAAAAGAAATGGCCAGTAAGGTAAAAAGATCTCTAGATGAGTACTGCATCCAAGAAAGAAGGAAGGAGTGATTGGTTGTGCCATATGATGCTGTCCCATCATGTAAAATAGGAATGAGAATTAATCATTGGTGAATTTGGAAAGCAAAATTTCAGTGAATGGTGGGATTGAAATCCTGATTGGAGGGACTTAATAGAAATGGGAGGGAATGAATTGAAAATAGAGTATAAGTAATCCTTTCTACAAAGCAAATCAGTGTAAAGTAGAAAATTCTTTATCCTATATACCTCTCAAATCCTTCACACCTTCTCTATCCACACTATAACTTTCAGCCTACTAGCATCTCTTGCCATGATTTCTATTAACCTGATCTCCAACACCTCCGATCCATTCTTCATGCCCTTGCCAGGAGTTTTCTTTCTAAAATATAAATCTTATTGATCTCTTGACTGCTTAGAACTTCTCAATTACTTCCATTCCTCTGGGATAAAATTCAAATTAGTTAATGTTTGACCCTGCCTTCCTATATAAAGTCAGCTTTTTCCACCATCTCACACTCACACCATAGTCACCCAACTGTGGAATTATGAATACTACAGAGCCTCTATTTATTATAGACACTTTCTATAGTACCAAGGTTTTATCCAGGTATCCATCCTTTTCCATTAAATTTTTATGATACATGAGGAGCTAAATGCTAGATTCAAGGAGATACGTATTTGTTTTGATCAATCGTGGTAATCCCAACCCCATGCCCAGTAATTGTCTCTGGATCCTAAGCTGAAGCCAATAAGCTCATAACATTCCTCTGGTCACTGTGATGCATCCAGATATGGGCACATGTCCTAAATTGGACCAATCAGTCTAAAGGATTTATATTTCAATATTGTATGAGAGGGATTCTTCTTTTCTTACTAGACTTCAACAAAGAAACCTATTGCCCAGCTGCTGCTGGTGGCCATCTTGCCAGCTGAATAAAGGCGTCAACACACTGAGCCAAGAAATTAGTCAGGAAACAGAGCCAGAGACCAAATCATATCACAACAGTAGGTCTCCACATTTGCTGAGTTTCTGTTATGTTACATATATATGGCTATATTGTAAAAGGCAACTGACATTTGGATTTCTATTACAGGCTATATAACTGATAGAAACTCTTTCGCCTTAGTCGCTATTCATGTATATCTTCTTCTATCTGGAAATGTATTTCCTTCATACTTTAGCTGGTTGACTGCAAGAACCAGCACATTTTAAATTTTCTCAAATTACCTCAGTCTAAGAGACCTGCTCTTCTCTTCTGTTTCTATAATACCACAATGTAGAACTTATCACACATTGCAATTGTATATTTATGTCAATTTTATTATATCTAACTGTGCAAGGGGAATACAGTTATGATTAAAAGTCTCCTACGTTTAATATTCCCTAATTCAGTTATATACAATAGGTTTTAAACTCTAAAAATAGATAATACCACTACGTAGTCCCATCCTATAAACTTTAGCTATGTTATTGCACACCAAGGGTAGATAAAATTTAATCTTGCCTCACAGTTGCCACTTATCTATTTTGACAACCAAATATAAAACCCATTTTTTTCTGCTCAATGTAGCTGGTTTTGGTTTACTAAATTATTTTCTTTTGACATAGATTTTAAAAGTAAGTTACAATGCATTTATTTCTTTCTCAAGAAACAAAAAGTTAATTTTCAAATTTTGACAACGTATGTTTAAATGTAAAGATTATCTTCTCCAGAAAAGGAAAGTTTTAAGTTCACTTAAAAATATCCTCTTTGAATATTCCTGTTTCAGGTTCTTACATTTCTTCCAGGTCACATTCATAAGCAAAAATTGATTGAACACTACAATTTCTTTTAACTGTGAAAGATACCCCAGAAATATATTTTTCCTTTTTTCATATGATGTTTGACAGATCATGATTCATATCTGAACCAAATTCCTTTTTCTCCAGCAGAGATTCATCTTTCAATATATGCTGTGATATGTTCGCAAGTTCACACTGAAACTTGCATGAGAAATCAACCAGAAAATGAGAAACACATGCAAATGAATTTTTCCTGGAAAGTGCCCTAGAAGGAACAGGTTCTACAATCTGATATCACTAAAAATAAACATAAAGAAAAGAGGCCAAGTAATTTGGGAAGGAAGCAATAAGGTAACAACCAGAGTAGACAGGAGAAAACTACAGAAAGTTTCTCATACTCTTCTAAACTAAATTTCATTTGGAATATTAAGATCTCATCTTCCCCCTACAAAAACCTATCCGTCTGAGGGTTGCGATTTCCTTGCTGCATGTGTTTTCTTCTGCTGATAAAGGCAACAACACATCAATAAGAGTTCACGCTCTGTGTTTAGGAAGACAAATGAGACTTTCACAGGAGACAGAGGTGATTAGTATCCCCCCAAAGAATATCAGGAACATGATGCTCATGTCTGATAAGTGGCAACCCAGTAAGATGAAAGCATTTAACCCATTGAAGTGATTTAGATAACTGTGTGGATAGATATCATTGTAACTCTAAATTTAATTCATATTCTATATTTTAATTATGCATTAAATATGTCTAAACTTATCAAAGAAACTCCAGTACTGTGTGGTTAGTAAGCAGATAGGAGAGAAAATGTCTTAATGAAAACTCAATCTGTCACCTCAATCTTCAGAATTCCCAATTGTAATCTCCTGAGTCAAGTTGTTTTAAAACATTTTGACTTTTATTTCTTTTGCTGTTGACCAACAGCTTAAGGTTGTTATTTTTTATTTGTCTGCATTAAACAATACCTAATTACTCCCTCATAAGACAGTCAAAAGTGGGAGATTTAGATTACTTAAAAATCTAAGCCACTAGCTTCCACACTTAAAATTGTTTGATGGTTATAGCAATGGATTTAGTGAGGAAAAAAAAAGACCCAAATTGTAGCATATGCCAATTTCTGTGGTGAGAATACTACCACCACAGCCAATTTCAGGCTACCAGAGGTTTAAGAGCTGGTTTCAAATATTTCTGAAAGTTTAGTTATCAGCTCTAGTGATCCAGTACAGCCCAGCTCCAGAACACCACTGGTTAATATCCACTTTACTGTTGGTTGCATTTTTAACCACAAATAAGGTATTTCTATTTCTTTGTCAAGACTCTTCACTCAGTGTCTTCACTCAGCCCTTTCATTTTTCCTCCACCATTCTATCTTACACCTTTAATCAGTGATTACTTTTATATTAAAATAATATTTATATTCAACTAAGAAATCACAATTAAGTTTTTCTGTGTTCCCTCTTGATTCTTAAAGTTGAAAACCCATAAATAACAATACATGAGTAAGATCTTGTAGCTATTAATCACTACAAAGCCTGATGCTGTATTACAATAACACAACTCTGATACTCTAAGGGGCATAGTCCTAGAATTGCTCTCATTTCTAACATTTCATCAATTGCTTGATGAAACACCGTAATTTGATCCATATTTGGAACATGATATTCTTAACTACTTCTTTTGTTTCTTGGTTTTGCTTTGGATTTGGTTTTCTTGGAGTTTCTAATTACTTTGTAAATATGCTGTTTGTAGACAAAGTATTAATATGTGTTTATCATATTGTCATATTTTTATACCATTTCCATCAGACTATTTTATGATGGAAACCCTAAAGAAAACTGCAGCAAATGAAATCACTAGAATATACAAAAGATAATATGAAAAACAAATAGGATTTAGTCTACATATCCAAGGTTATTTAATATTTAAAAACCAGTATAATTCCACACATTAAGGGAATGGCAGAGAACGAAAACTATGATTTTCTCAGTGGCTGTAGAGAAGGCATTTGATAATAAAGTAGCAAAAGCAGGGAATTCCCTTAATCTGATCAAGGATGTCTAAAAACAAACAAAAAAACAAAAGCAAAAATCCCCAGGTAACATCATGCTAGATCGTGAAATGACAAAATACTAAATTTTACTCTGAGGTAAAGAATGAGACAAAATGACTTTTATTACCACGTCTATCCACCCTTTTCTAAAGATAATATTAAGCATGGTAAAACAAATTATATATATATATGTGTGTGGATTGTAAAGGAAGAAATAAAACTTCCACTAGTTGCAGAAGATATGATTTTGTGCATATAAATAAAAATCATACATGTGAAGTAATAAAGTGAATAAATGGATTTAGCAAGGCCACTGTATAAAACATCATTATAGAAATGAATGTATTTCAAAATTAACAATAGAAATTAGAAAATGTAATTATAAAAAATGTACCACTTTCAATAGCATCAAATAACATCAGATCACTAGGATGAAATTTACAAAATATATGCAGTGCACCTACAGAAAAAAATTAAATGCAAATATTATTGAGAGATATTAAGAAACAACTAAATGAATGGAAGGATGTAATATTGTTAGAAATTGAAGGTGTTGGAATTATAAGCAGGCCATCTTTCTAAACTGTTTTAAAGATTCCAGGGGATACCAATGAAAATCTCTAAAGGAATTTTGTGGAAATTGACAAACTCATTCTAAAGGATAAGAATAGCCAAGGCATTCTAAAAGAAAAGAAAGAAGTTCAAAGGACATAGGTAGTGTGGCATTGGCACAAAGATACATAATCTAATGCAACAGAACAGAATTGAGAAAGTAACCAACACGTGTTTGAACACTTGACTTAGGACAAAAGTGGCATTAGAGAACAATTGGTGAGTAAACAGGCTTATAAATAGAAAATGGTTTTGGGTCATTTGTATATCCGCATAATCTCTAATTCATACCTTACACAAAATCAATTCTAGATGGGAATAGAAAAAGCAAAACTAAATCTTCTAGAAGAAAACCTAAGAGAATATTTTCGAGACCTTGGGGGTAGGCAAAGATTTCTTAAATGTGACACACAAAAAAGTACTAACCATAAAGGAAAAGACTGCTATATTAGATTACTCTGATAAAGAATGAAAGAGTAAACCATGGAGTTACATAAGGTATTTGCCATACACATAACTGAACAAAGGTGTTATATCCCAGACATATATTGATAGATGGATAGATGATAGATGATAGATGATAGATATAGATATAGATGATATAGAGTATATCTAGATATAGAATACTTTGTCTGCAAGACAAAGACAAGTAATGTAAAAGAAAAATGGATAGCACACTTCATAAAAGAAGATATCTAAAAGCCAGTAAACATAGGACAGAGACTCAGTCTCATCAGTAATCAAAAAATGCTAATTAAAACCACAAAAAATTCCATTTCACACCCAGTTAAGTTTTTCCACAAAATAAAGCTTAAAATAAAAGTTAAATTGCTATTGAAAAGTAAATATCTTCCACAATTTATTTTGGGGATTGAGATTATACCCACGATAATATTCTTTTAATATTTTAGGGTCCTCCAATATCTCTTTTCTTTTTTAAAATTCTCATTAAAATTATTAGTCCTGCTTGACTAGTCCTCTCTGACTTTCCCTATTTCCTCAGATTTTTTAAATCACTTTTAGTTCATTTATGTTCTTTATTCTATATAATATTTCAATTTATTTTCAGGTCTCTTATGGGTTTATGGCTATAAGATATCCTTAAATCTGTATAAAATTATATTATTTCATTTCTTTTCTTTTCCCTTCTATTTTCTGATTTTTCTTGCAAGGTCAGATTTTCTGTTGATTTATCATGACCTTTCTCCTTCACAATTCCTGTTTCCCTCATATAACAGGTTGGGTTCCTGAGGCAAAGTTTAGCATGCAGAAGATTTATTGAGCACCCTTGGAGTGGACCTCCACAAGAGAAGTGAAGGAATCAGGGTTAGGCAGGGGCAGACTCAAAGACAACCTCCACCAATCTCACCAAAGGCTCTGATGCTAGAATGATACTTTAGAGTACCCCCAGATAGACTACCAATATAAGCAGGAATGTATACTCTCATATCCATAAGTTTTGGGATATGGGCCACCCCAAGACGAGTCAGAGCCTTGGGCAAGGCCCTCTCTGCAGCTGAGATAATTCCTGAAGAGGTTGGAAACTATAGTCTGTTTGCCAACAATCCTCCCAGCAGCTGGGGCAACAAGTCCTTCACTGAAGGAGAAGGAGCTGGAAAATTCTTCACAGTGTTCTCCACAACTCATGTGTCTAGTGATCCTTTGTTGTCTTCTTTCGTATAAAAGTCAAGCTATAATATTTATTCTACAAGTTTCAACACTACGGTCCAAGGGCCAACTCCAGGTTACTGTCTTTTTTTGCAATAAAGTTTTATTAGAACACAAACACTCCCATTCATGTACTGCCAATGGCTGCTTCTGTGCTATAGAAAGAGTTTAGTAATTGCAAGAAACTGTGGGGCCTACAAAGCCAAAAATATTTCCTACCTGGCCATTTATAGAAAAGTTTCCTGACCCCTATTCCAGAATGGTAATGTCCTTCCTCTATGGTTGTGCAAGTAGGTTTGTGTACCAATTACACATCTCCCCTGAATGGGAATTTATAAGAAAACAGCAATTAATTTTATTGAGAAATTATCTTTGGGGATTTAAAAAAAATTTAAATGTAGTATTACTCTCATCAGGCTCATAATAACTTATAAGGAGGCACTATTGTCTCTGCTATTATTATACCCTTTTATAGGTAAGGAAAACTGAGGCTCAAAGAGATTAGTAAATTTGCCTCAAGTCTCACAAGTCATGTGGAGTGAGATTTCAATTCCAGGCATTCTGGTCCCCAAATCCATGCCATGACCCCTAGGAAGTATGCCTATGTAAATAGAATGCAAGAACAACGGCTTCACATTGGAGAGCAAATGAACCCACCAGGCTTTGGGCCCCTCCAATACCAAAATTTAGAAGTAAACTCATGGAAACTGGAATCCTTAGCTCTCTTAGGATGGCTCATCAATTCTTTGGTAGAGTGCCTAGGGTTTTAGGCCTTGGAACAAATGCCTGGCTGCCTTTTCTTATGCACATGTGTGGGGATAAGATGGGCATAGATACGTTGGAAAAGAGCCAAAGATGTTCTGTAAATATGTTTTGGTTCCCCGTCTCAGCCTAAACTACTCTGAATCCGATTTTTGGTTCCTGAGATTCCATATAGCACCTTCATACTTGCTTCCTCTACCCTATTCTTTCACTTCCCACATATTTCCATTAGCCTTCTGCTTCCAGAAAAGTGTGGCCTGCAGATAACCCTCTAACATCCTTCTGTCCTAATTGATCTCCTTGGATTTCAGCATGTAATCACAGCCCCAGGAAATCAATGTATATGCTTAATTCATCATTTTGATCTGGAATCCACTACAGTGTTTTAATTTTGTTTGTTTTAAATTGTGCAATAGCTAGAGAAAAATGTTGTCATTTTTAGTGATCATTTTTAGATTTTTAATTGCTAATCAGTACTTAAATATTTACATTTTAGAAAGATTAAATCTCTCTAATGAATGCTTGACATCAGTGCCATGTGGAGCCTGAAGCAAAAGGAAAAATCAGTAATACTGATCCTATCTTTATGCAAAATTTTGATATTTTGTTCATCATGAATATTTTGCCATTAATATTGACTCAAAATACTGCAATAAACTGGTATTTACCTTAATTACATAGATTTTTGGTGTTCAGTTAAATTTTTCAAATGAGGTGAGGGCCTCACACAACTCACCCTTTCCCAGCCCTGCTTTACCTTGTCCTCAAAGTTTTTGATTATATGATAGTCTCATCCAGGTACAATCTGTAACTGCAAATACCTACAGATAGCCAAACATTTCGGTCACACTTCTGATGTTCTCAAAGATTAAAGTATTTGCATTTCCAGGGTAATTCATTAAACTTCAAACATTCTGTTTTATTTTCTAATATAAAAAGCAATTGGTGGGGAAAAGGGCAAAGAAGAGCTAAGCATTTATGTGGAGCAGAAAAGAAGGACTCTTCAAGCAAAAGAGGAAAGCAAACCACCCAAAAAGCAGCATGAGATCAATGGTTGACTTTAGATGGGACAATCTGAAAGCCTTGAAAAAAATGAGATGTGAGAATAATAACATCAAACCTCTACTTTTGCCTAGACTAATTCTCCTTGCTCTCATTACGTACAGAGCATCAAATATATTATCCATCACAAAAAAATAAAATCTCAGTAAATATATATTGCTCTAGAAAAAAGAACATTCACAAGGATTTGTAAATTTTACACACATATTTTAAACTTAAATTTTTTGAACACGGTTCAAAAAACTGTATAAAAATAGAATGGTGCCTTAATAAAATCAATAGCAATAATCATGATAAATACTGAGCAATAAGAAATGCCAAGATGATAGGCATCTTTATTTGTGATAAATCTTGGCAAGATGGAGTAGTACATTTACTAATGAAACCATACAATCATAATGTATTTCATGCATAAATATCCAAAATAAAATTATCATTTTCCAGGAATGAAAACACTTCAAAAATTATGGTGTGCTCAGCTCTAAATTGATTCTATAAATGGATTCCAGAAAATCACTTACCAGATGGTTATATTTAAGATGCCACTCAAGCTTCCTGAGCACTTTAAAGGTAGAGTCACCTACGCCTAAAATTCTGTTGATACTAAGAAAAACAAAGGACTTCGATTTTCAAAGAGGGCCCAATGCTTGGTGTAACAAAAGACTCAAATAAAAAAAAATACAGACAGTTTTCAATTAAATAATACAGATGCACAAAAGGCAAATTAGTGTTTTAATTATTCATCAGGCTTAATTTCATATAGGCAAGTCTCAGTCACCCTAGTCTAAAATTTCTTCATCTGTATCATGATTGCAGTTTTGATTGTCATCAGAATCACTTACTTTGCCCTGTTTGCTCACTGCAAGGCAATATAGTGCATGGTTAAGAGTACAGATCCTGGACTGCCTGCATTTATAGCTTAGGTTTGTGAATTTAGGCAAGGTACTTAACCCCTTGAGTTGGTTTCCTCATCTATAAATGCATATAAAATGACTATTTTATAGGATTTTTGACAATTAAATATGATGGTGCAATGTCTGACATAGAAAATGCTATATAAGTGATAGCTATTGATGTTATAATTTAAAAGAATGGTAAAAAGAAATAATCAATTTAGAGAATTTGCTTTTAGGAAATATTGTAGCATATGTAGTAGATCTCACAAAGCAACACTCTGTTTCTGTAAAAATTAGTCTCTGTGTATGTGTACATATTCTCTACTGTCTAACCTTCAGATAGTCTATATGACCACAGAGTTAGAGGCTAATACATGCCATTTTAATGTTCCTTTTCCTTGGGGAACAGTTTTGGCTTAAATGTACTTACTTTATGATATTCCATATGAGTTAGTGCTTAAGTGGATCTATTCACAAGGACAACCACATGCTAGAGAAACCAAACCTAGAAGGTGCTGAAATTTGAACACGTCATCCTGCTTAAAGTGAAGATATATGGTGTCCATAATCAGGTGAAACTTCACTCAGTAAGAGATGCTTTTACCCTGGCTTTTTAAATAATGTGAAGAATTATAAAATGGTAAACCATGATCAGTCAACCAAAAAATCTAAACTGGTTTATTGTTGATGGAAGGTGTAAAGGCACACTCTTTAGACTGGAATATAAAATACTTTAAACACCCTGAAACATATTTCATGGGGTGCAGCACAGTCTTTTTCCAGGAAACAAAAGCACCAAATAAGTTATCATTGATGCTGTAAAATGAAACGAGGAAATTAAAGATACCACTCAACCAGCCCTTGCTCCCCCTTGTTCCCCACCCCCTCTACTCTTGCTCATACTGATCCCTGCCTGATCTTTTAAGCTTGCTCTTTTTGGCTAATTCTTGCTTATTGTTGCTTATTACTCAAGCTTCGGCAAGGATATTACTTCTTCCAGGAAACCAGATCTAGATTAGGAGGCCACTATTTGTGCTCTGTAGTGTACTGAACTTCTTATACCAAAGAATTTATCACATTTCATTATACTGCCTTTCACTTGTTCTTATCCTCACTACATAGAAACTTTTTGAGGCCAAAGACCCCTTCTTTCTTGTTCACCATAATATCAATAGGATAATTTCCTGGGACAAAATTCAGTGCTCAGCAAGTAATTGTTAAGGAAAAGTAGAGAGAGAAGGGGGGGGAAGGAGAGAGGAAGAAGACAGGCAGAAAGGCAGATAAGCAGCCTTCCTTCATTTCAACAATGGCAAGACTACCAGGTATCTGGGTACCATGTTGCCCCAGGTTTATCTGCAGCACAAGGTGAAATGATTTTGTTATCTTAGGCCATTACAGTAGTTCAAGGTTTTTTCTTCACATCCACCAAAATTTAGCTTTTCTCTTTTTTCATAACAGCACTAGCAAAATAAATTTCTCATATTGCCTTTTTTGTTTGCTAGAGTTGTTTTTTTTTAAAGCTAGAAGATGAAAATATCCTTAAAACAATTTAATCCCTCTGAAATAATGATGGAAGGGGGAAAAAGCTGTATCTAAAAGCAATCCAATGATAATTAATAAACAACTATATAAAATTATTTTTATTTTTTAAGAAAATTTTCTTCCAATGGGTACTAATGAAAGGACACAGGAAGAGGTCAACCTTACTGTTGTGTATTGAAACGATCTGAATGATCTTGAATCCCAAAAATATTGTAAACGTAATTAGAATGTAACCATATTGAGAAGAACATGTTTTTATAATGAGTGATAACCAGACATTCATGTGAGGAGATGATGTGGACTGGCTTGATGCCAGCCAGAGAGGCACTTCCTTTAAAAACCTAGTGCAGACGACACTTCAGTGAACATCCGGAGGAGGCAGGCTGACCCCCAGTTGCTCTGACTCCCAGCGCGAATGCCTATGCTGTGCTGCAAGACTTGCTGTCACCTCCACTGCTGCACTGGCACCAGCGCCTCCTGCTGTTAGCTTTGGAACCTCCGGTGGCACCGCGTCTGACCTAGCACACGCGACCTCTCCTTAAAGGTATCTGCCAGCATTCTTTCTGCCCTCTGGATGATGTACTTTAGAGATTCTGGTATCCTCCATCTTTAAAGGTGTTGTGTGCCTTTGACCTTCGTGCTTTGGTTGTATTGGTGCCAGCTTGCCATTCAGCAAGCAGATGAATTGCATTCGGCATTCAAATTTATCACGATTTATCTATAAATTCAGGTTTCAGTATACTCCTTTTATGCTCTCTTCAAGGAGGTGAATGGGGAAATGCTATAAGAATAAATAACGGAAACAGCCTTTTTTTCTCTTCAAAATTATTTCCTTATATTTTCTATCTTGCTATGTGTAAAATTGTGAAATTATGTAGACTCTTCAGTTACAATTATGTATAATTATGGAAGTGTCAGTGGGAAAAATCCATCATATCAGAAATTACGAATATGAAAGAAATCTGAATGGTGATAGATATTTCTTAGGAACAGGTGGCCTAATTCAGAAAATTTATCTGTCTTATGGGGAACTGAAACTATATCTATATATGTGACTTATACATTATCCATTTCACTAAGTAACCAGTCAATTCAAGGATACATTGTATTTTAGTTATTTTTTTATCTTGGATTCTCTGTTTCACTTACATAGTTCAATTGACATTATTTTGGTATCATTTATCCATCAGCGTCTAATGCCGTTTTGCTCTTCGTATCTATTCTGTACCTTGCTTTCTAAGCCAGGAGGTTGGCCTTCATGGACCACTTATTCCCTCTGGCTTCCAGTTTAGTTCGACCAGTAGGGAAATCTAGCAGCAGTTTGTGGAAGAAAAGAGAGTAATGTCAGGATATTTATTTCCATGGCTACGCTCTGCTCTCCCCTTTCAAAGTCACCTCAACTGGCTAATTCCTGAACCAAAGTCCCACAAAGTCACCTCAACTGGCTAATTCCTGAACCAAAGTCCCGTCCTTTGCTTAAGGTATCAGATGACAACTTACTCTCTCCTCTTGGGTTCACATAACCTTGTCTTCCCTTAATATCCCTAGACCTAGGGATATTGGTAGCAAGAATTCTCCTATTTTCAGAGTGCCATATGTTTTCTGTTGAGATCCAGACTGATTCAAAAAACAGATATCTCTATTAACTATCTTAATATGCATTCCTGTGAAAGCAAAATATTTAGATTACCACTTTTCCCCCCAAAGGGCCATAAAGTTATTTATTTATGTATTTATTTATTTTTAAGCAATTTATTGAAGTATATCATTCATACATGAACATACATAAACTGTAAGTGTTCAGCAAACATCGTGAGCTTACAAAACATGCATGCATAACATCACAGAGGGCTCCCACATACCACCCCCCCACACACAAACACCCTGCATTGTTGTGAAATATTTGTTAACAAATCATAAAAGAGAATCATCAAAGTATTACTACTAACTATAGTCCACATCTTCCTCCCCTATACATTTTTTAAGGATCTATTTATCTATTTATTTATTTACTTTTATCCATTTTTACCTCACCCCACCCCATATTTGCTGTTTCTGTGTCCATTCACTGAGGGATTCTGT
>PVKH010015291.1:0-16147 GCA_004027955.1 Chaetophractus vellerosus | reverse complement strand
AAATAGAAAGCAAGTGGAGAGTGATGCTCAAACTGGGTAGAATCTATGATGAGGTGGGTGGGGTTAGTTTGGCAGTGGATGGGGGTAAAGGTAGTGCAGTGACATAAATGACAACTATGGCAGGGGAGGGTCACTGGTGCAGTATGCCAGTGGTGGGGGGATGTGTGGGGAAGGGTGCACCTTTGGTATGCCTCTATGGAATATGAATGTGTTAATTTGCTCATAGGATGTTATCTCAATGGGTGGAGACCCACACAATAAACAATAAAATATTAAGTTCCCATTTTTGTAATCCTGCTACATTCTCTAGTACAGGAGTTCTTAACCTTTTTATTGTTGTTCCACAGATACTTTTGCCAGTCAGGTGAAAACCATGGGCCCCTTCCCAGAATGTAGCATATGACACTCAACATTGGCATATCTTTAAATTAAAATTTTCAATTCAAGCTCACAGATCCCCTCAAATCCTCCCCTTGAAATCCCATGGACCCCTGGTTAAGAATCCCTGCTCTAGTAGAATGGCAAGAATCTCTCCAGTACATAGACAGTGTCTAATAAAAGAAAACAGACCAATATTCCAAGCCCTCTCAAATCTTAACTTTCTTGGATGTTGTATTACTCAGCCAAAGGGGTGCTGATGCAAAATACCAGAAATCTGTTGGCTTTTTTAAAGGGTATTTATTTAGGGTAGAAGCTTACAGTTACCAGGCCATAAAGCATAAGTTACTTCCCTTACCAAAATCTATTGCCATGTGTTGGAGCAAGATGGCTGCCAATGTCTGTGATGGTTCAAGCTTCCTGGGTTCCTCTCTTCCTGGGGCTTGTTTCTCTCTGGGCACAGATGCCCTTCTTTCTCCACAAGGCCAGCTCTAGACTCTCAGGTGATCAACTCTGTCTCTCTCCCAGGGGCTGGGATGCTCTGCTTTTCTGTGTGCTTACTTCATGGGTGCCAGCTCAAAACTCCCACATCAAAACTCCAACCTCTCTTCTCTGCAGTGCTGTTTCTCTGTGAGCCCCTGCCCACAAATGAGTGATGACTCAGCATCCTACTGATGTGGCCCAATCAAAGTCTTAATCATTATTTAATCAAGTAAAAGTGAAGCCTCTGAATCCAATATAATCTTATATGCCCAGAGAAAAAGACCACTTCACAAACATAATCCAAAACCTATTTTTGGAATTCATAAATGATGCCAAACTGCTACAGATACATAAATTATTTTTTTTACCAGATTTGGAATATTTTTAGCCATTCTTTTCTCAAATATTTTTCTATGCTACCTTCTCTTTTCCTCCTCTTCTGGTACTTCCATTAGATATGTCTTGGTGCACTTAATGGTTCCCACAATTCTCGGAGGCTCTATTTGCTTTCATCATTCTTTATACTGCTTGTTTTACAGATTGCATGATCTCTTCAGGTTTGTTGATTCTTTCTTCTACTAGTTCATACCATATTTTGAGTCCCTCTAGTGAATTTTTCATTTCAGTTATTGTACCTTTCTATTCTGAATTTCCATTTAGCTCTTTTAAAAAAATTCTAACTTTTTTCAGTTGTAAAGGAAGCTTCAATATATTTTAACAAATCAATTCTATTGATACATATTAATAAATCATAAATCCATCCAAAGTGTATGATCAGTGGTATTACATAGTTGTGTATTCATCACTTTTAGAGAATTTTCATTATTCTAGTAATAATAATAAGAAACAAAACCCAACCAACCAACCAAATAAACAAAGCTCATCACATCCCAATCTCTCTATGCTTCCCCTGCTGTACATATCTACTATTTTGTTTCCTTCTCTCTAGTATATTTTTTGGTAAAAACAGTCTTATATATGCAATATCACCCATATTCATATTTTACATGAGGTTTCACTATGTTATATGGTCTTATGTTACATTTTTTAGCTTTCCTTCTAGTAATATAAATGTCCTTATACTTTCCTTTTCAACCACTGTCATATCCATATAATAGCTTTGCTAGTCACAAACACCATGATGTGCTCTCACCATTTCCACTGATTTCTAAACATTTACAAACAACCTTTTGGCTAATTCTGCACAGATTAACCATTGCTTTCCATTTTCTAATCGCATTCTATTTTCTTGTGACTTATATTCTAATTATTAATTACATGAGTTTACATAATATATTTAGTCCATAATAACATAAGCATACAATATTTGTCTTTGTGTCTAGCTTGCTTCACTCAACATCATGTCCCCCAGGTTCATCCTTGTCATATGCTTCACAACTTCATTTCTTCTTACCACTGCAAATTATTCCATTGGATGTATACACCATAATTTTATTATCCACTCATCATTTATGGACACCTGGGTTGTTTCCACTTTTTGGCAATCATGAATGAAGTTGCTATGAACATCAGTGTACAGATGTCTGGTCATCTCATTGCTCTCAGTTTTTCTTGGTATATACCAGTAATTGTATTGCTGGGTCACATAGCAAGTCTACATTCAACTTCCTCAGGAGCTGCCAAACAGTCCGCCACAGTGGCCATACCATTCTACATTTCCACCAACAGTGAATAAGCATTCCTAGCTCTCCACATCCTCTCCAACTCCAACATTTATAGTTTTCTTACTTTTTAATAGTGGCCATTCTAATAGCTGTAAAATGATATCTCATTGTAGTTTTGATTTTTCATTTTCCTAATCACTAGTGATATTAAACATTTTTCATGTGCTTCTTTGCCATTTGTATTTATTCTTTGGACAATTGTCTATTCAAATCTTGTGCTCTTTTTAAAATTGCATAGTTTGTCTTTTTATTGTTGAGTCATATGTTCTCTTATATATCATGGATATTAAACCATTATTGGATATGTGATTACCAGAATTGTGAGAATAAATATATCTTATTTTATGCAACTGAAAATCCATGGTATTTTGTTACAGTAGCCCTAGGAAAACTGACATGAGCATGAACTTTTCACATTATTTTCCAAATTAGATAGCACCCTTACAGAGTTATATGGAACTTCTGATTTTATGCTGTGCCTCTTCTCTCTGGGAAAAAAAAAATGTTTGCCACTTCACTGGACCTGGAAGTGGTGACAGAGGTCCACACTTCCTGGAGTGATACCCATGACCTTTGAGTGGATAGATACAGACGGTAGCCTCTAGTCTTCTCATCTTGCCCTGCACAGAGTAGAACTTCCACCTTGTAAAAGAAGTTGTCTGGAAGCAATTGGGTCCTAGTATTCTTGGCCTGCTTGCCTGGGGTAGAGCTTCCACTATTTGAGTGCAGGTTGGGTGAGGAAAATAAGCCCCCATTCAGTTGGCTACAAATGCATGGATTAGAGCTTCTCCATGATCCTTAAAATGTACAGCAGCATGATTTGGTAGTGGTTCTATACCTCTGTGGAAGGAACTCCACACAGCACATGTATCCTGTTGTGACAAGTCCTTGGATGTGTTTAAGGCAGTATTGCTAAGGTGTGAGAAAGTCATAGAGAACAAAACTGCTACCTTATGATATAGCAATGCTTGAAATCTAGAAATATTACAAGCCAAAGATTTTTTCTAATAACTTTAAAAATATTAATCACAAGTGGGAATATTCCCAATATCCATTCATGAGCCACCCTTCTATCATACACATCTTGCCTAATTCCAAAAGACATTTGAACAGCTAAAATGATATATAGTAATTTAGGAATCAACAGCATGGATAGATGATTCACTTAATTTGTCTCTCTCAGCCAGTTTAGGTACTTAGAGTAGACATCAATTTTTCAATTCAATAACTTGGCAATATTTCCAAATATTATGCATTTCCACATAAAGATATTCCTCTGAAGATATGTAATTTAGCTCACCATCTGAATAGCTTAAAACAAGCAAGCAAAGAATATGATTACAATTAGACCATACTTAACTTTTTAAATTTTCTTTCTATATAAGAGTATAGATGTACTCGTTATCATTGCAAAATTGTTACATAAATTTTATAGAAAAAAATAAACTAGATCTTCCTTCCTTTCTGAATCTTCTCCTTCCCCTTTTGACTTACCAGACAGAGTCTTTAAAATAATGATCCTCAATATGTTCATGGAGATAAAGGAAAACATGGTGGTAAACATGGAGAAAGGATTAAAGGATTTGAGGAAAACAGTGAATGAAAAATGTGTGAATTTCTCCAGAGAAATATAGGAGTTGAAGAACACAAAACTGAAATGAAAAATTCCCAGAATGTTTCAACAGTAGATTGGAGGTGGCAGAAGAAAGAATCCCTGAACTTGAAATCAAGGCAACTGAAATGATTCAGGCTGAGGAGAAGAAAGATGAAAGAATTAAAAAGAATGAACACAACCTAAGAGAGTTGTGGGACGCCATCAAACATATCAATATATGCATTGTGGAGGTCCCAAAAGGAGAAGAAACAGAGACAGGAATAGAAGGAATACTCAAAGAAATAATGGCAAAAAAGAACACCAAACAGGTAAAATTAAAGGACAACCTAGGCCAAAAGCGTACTTATGAAATTGTCCAATGTCAAGGGTAAGGAGAAAGTGCTCAAAGCTGCAAGAGAAAAGCAACAATTTATTTAAAAGGGTATCACTCTAAGAATAAGTGCCAATTTCTAATCAGAAACCATGGAGGCAAGAAGGCAGTGGTGCAAAATATTTAAAGTGTTAAAAGAAAAAATTGGTTACCAAGAAGGTTATATCTGGCAAGACTTACTTTCAAATATGACAGCGAGATTGAGGAATTCCCATAATACAATAGCTAAGGGAATTTGTCACGTCTAGCCATAGTAGCAATGCTAAAGGACATTATTCAGATGGAAAGGAAAGAATACTAGACAGGGATCAAAGCAGCATAAAGAAATAGAGACCTGTAGTATAGTAACATTTAGATAATTATATATGCTACTGCTATTGTATAGTACTATTTGTTATGTAATTCCAATATTTCCTTAATATGTTTGCTAAAATACAAATACATTAAAAGTAGCATAAATTGATGATTTTGGACATAAAGTCTACAAAGATATAATTTGTAAAAGGACAAAATAGTTGTGGGGATGGAGAGGTGTAGAAACAGTGTATGTTTATATTACTGAAGATGAATTGGTATCAAATGAAATATGATTGTTACAGATTTAGGAGGATAAATTTTAATCCCATAATAATGACAAAGAAAATACATGCAAAATGCATTCAGAAAGAAATGAGAAAAGTCTCAAAATGGCATAAAACAAAAAGTCAAATAAAGATGGAAGTAGGCATTGACAGAAGAATTGAGGAACAAAAGAAAAGGCATGAATTACAAACACAAAATAGCAAAATGTCAAAAAGAAGGCTGCATTATTAGTACAAACTTTAAATGTAACAGAGTTAAACTCTCCCATCAAAAGGCAGAGATTGGCAGGATGGATAAAAAGCATGATCCAACTATATGCTGCTTACAAGAGATTCACCTTAAATTCAAAGATATAATTAGGTTAAAAGTGAAAGGGTGGAAAAATATATACCATGCTAGTAGTACCCAAAAGAGAGTTGGGGTGTCTAAACTGATAGATAAAATAGATTTCAAGTCAGAAATAGTTACATGGGCCCCTTCCTAACTCATTCTATGAGACCATCATCATTCACATATCAAAGCCAGATAATAATAACACAAAAACAGAAAACTAAATATAAATGTAAAGATCCTCAACAAATTACTAGCAAACAGAATCCAAAAGGACATCAAAGTAATTATACATCATGATCCAGTGGGATTCATGCAAGGATGGTTCAATATATGAAAATCAATAAATGTAATATATTAATATACCACATTAAGAGAAAAAATGGAAAATCACATGATCATTTCATTCCAATTGATATAGAAAAAGTATTTGGAAAAATCTAGCACCCTTCTTGATTAAAAAAAGCACTAAACCTAAGAAACTTCCTCAACATGATAATTATCAAGGAAAATAAACAGAGCTAACATTAGACTCAATGGTGAGAAACTGAAAACATTCCATCTAAAAACAAGTACAGGACAAAGATGTCCACTGTCACCACTGTTATTCAACATTACACTGGAGGTATTATAGCTATTTACAGATGACATGATCCTCTATACATAAAATCCTGAAAACTCCACAACAAAGGTACTGGAACTATTAAACAAAGTCAGAAAAATGGTAGAGTACAAGATCAACACCCTAAAATCAGTAGTGCTTTTATACACAACCAATGAAAAATCAGAAGAAAAAATCAAGGGAAAAATTCACTTGCAAAAACAAGTGAAAAAATTAGATATAAATCTAACCAAGGGCGTAAAAGACTTATATGCAGAAATCCACAAAACATTGCTAATAAGAATCAAAGACCTAAATAGGTGGAAAGAAAGTCCATATTCATGGAATGCCAGACTAAATATTGGTAAGATGTCAATTTTATCCAATGCAATTTACAGACAATGAAAAATCAATCAAAATTCAAACACCTTTCTTTGCAGAAAGGAAAATCCAACCAGCAAATTTATATGGAGGGAAAAGGGACCTTAAATAGACAAAGCCATCTTGAAAAAAATGAGCAACATTGAAAGACTCATGCTTTCAGATCTTAAAATATATCACAAAGTGGCATAACCAAAACATCATGGAACACCATTCTACATTATTATTGTAGCAATGGAAGAACTTGTAAAAATTATATAAAGATAGTGATCACCAGAGGTCCTGAGGAGCAGAGAAGGATGAATAGGTGAACCATAGGGCATTTTTAGGGTATTGGAATTGTTCCCCATGATATTACAATGACAAATGCATGCCAATATACATTTTGTCAAAACCTATTAAATTGCATGGTGCAAAGTGTAAATGATAATGTAAGCTATAGACCAGGGACAGTAGCAATGCTTCAATATTTATTCATCAATTGTAACAAATATACCACAGTAATGTAAGATGTTACTAATGGGGGAAATGTGAGAGGGGAAGGAGTGGAGTATATGGGAATGTAAATTTTCTGTAACCTAAACTTTCTTTTAAAAAAAAGTAAAAAATTAGTGCTTACTCAAGAGTTTACAGTATACATCCTTAATTAATTGTAGTCTAATTTTAAATGACATTAAAACAGAAGGGTAATTTAGCAGTTTCTTATTTGGCATTCACACCTTATGTGCTGTATTTTTATATATTTTACATTTACCCATGTATACATGCAATAAATTGCTACTATGTTTGTTTTAGAAAAGCATATATTTTTAGAAAAATAAAAATAGAAAAATGGAAAAAATCATGTAATGGAACAAGTACAGATATATAGACCACTGGAATGTAATAGAGCATTCAGAAATCAATCCCTACATTTATAGCCAACTGACTTTTGACAAGGGTGCCATGTACACCCATTTGGGAAAGAATAATCTCTTCAACAAATGGTGCTGGGAAAACTGAATGCCTATGTGCAAAAGAATGCAAGTGGATTCCTACCTCACATCATACACAAAAAATAACTTAAAATGGATCATAGACCTAAATATAAGAACCAGAAGAAATTGAAAATCTCAACAATCTCTAGTAAAGAGATTGACTCAGTCCTCAGAAACCCCTTAACAAAGGAAAGCCCAGGATCAGATGGCTTCACAGGAGAATTTTACCAAATATTCCAAGAAGAATTAACATGAATTCTGTTCAAACACTTCCAAAAATTCAAGAGAGGAGAGCACACCCTAACTCATCTTGAAGGCCAAGATAACCTTAATACAAAGCCAGAAAATGATACCACAAAAAAGAAAATTACAGAACACTAATCCTTAAGAATATAGATGATCATCAGCAAAATACTAGCAAACTGAATCCAAAAGCACATAAAGGAATTATACACCATGTCAAGGGGGATTTATCACACAGGCATGCAAGGGTGGTTCAACATAAGAAAATCAACAAAGATAATATACCATATGAATAGAACAAAGGTCAAAAATCTTTACGATTATCTCAATTGATACAGAAAAGGCATTTGGCAAAATTCAGCACCACTTTTTGATAAAAACACTTAGAGGATTAGGAATAAAAGGAAACTTCTTCACCATTATAAAGGGTATCTATGAAAATCCCACAGAGCTAACATCATACTTGATGAAAGGCTGAAATCTTTTTTGCTAAGATCAAAAGAAGACAAAAATGCCAAAGGTCACCACTGTTATTCAACATTGTACTGAATGTTTTGGCCAGAACAATTAGGTAAAACAAAACAAAACAAATAAAGAAATAAAAGTTATCCAAATTGGAACGGAAGAGTGAAACTTTCCCTCTTTGTAGATAACATGATCATTTCTATACATAAAATGCCACAAAGCTACTAGAGCTAATAATAAATTCAACAAAGTAGTGAGGTAAAAGGTCAACATGCAAAATTCAGCTGTGTTGACTTGTTAGTGTAAGTCCACAGGGCTCAACTCTCTCAAGAATAATGGAGGAAGAGCAAAAAACTGAGGGAGCTTCTTTGGGGATCTGTAAACCAGTAGAGTGCTGCAAACCCCACAGAAGGGAGGAACAGAGAGACAAAGAAGTGAAATAAAAATCTGTGAGTTACTAACTCGGTGGCCAGGAATGGTGAACCCTGTCAGCCAGGCTTGGTGATCTGGAGATGCAGCCAGATGGAGGCAACCACCTGCATGTCAAGTGTATTAACTTGGCAATCAGGTGCCAAGTTGGGGTTGAAACCTACCTCTGGGTATGTAAACAACTAGTGCCTCCCCTGTCACATTGATTGACAATGCAATTAGCAAGTTTGTATAATACGATATCAAGCATCACGAGGGTGAAAATGATAATTGCCACGCACAAAAAGAAAACTTTTGCTGTTTCCTATGCAAAGCATGCTATATCCTGGCATTTTTCAGAATGTTTTTGTTGTCCCAGTTTTTTTGGAGGCATTTATTGCATACTGCATGGACTCCCAGCTGCCATCCCAACCTCCACAGATTCACATTCTGCAACTCCTCCAGTGCAGATGTGCTGGGTCCAGGAGGGGCAAACAACAATGCTCCTGAAGGATAAACACCGAGTGTCTGTCTCTTCAAGGCCCATTCAACTTCCCCAATTGCTTTAGCTCTACATGAGCCACTATGTTTGTACAAGCTTCCACTGAAGCATGCCATGCAGTGCTCACACTTCTCTGACACCACACAAAAAACAAAAGTGTAATAAAAGAAACAGACCTTCAAGACTTGGACACACACCTGCACCTCATTAATGAGCCCCTGGCATAATTTTGATAACTTAAGCTGGGCAATTTTAAAGACAGGCTAAGTTGAACCAAATATCAAAGAAGAGCTGTGAAAAAAAATAATAATAAGCAAGAGAGAGAAATTGGCCATAAGAGTAAATTCACTGACATATCAGATGCATAAACATCACTAAAAAATTACAAGCCATACTAGGGAACAGAAAGAGATGGCCCAGTGAAAGGAACAAACCAAATATCCTGAAGAGATTCAGGATTTTAGACAATTAATCAATGATAATCACACAACTCTCCTAAATCTATTTAAAGAATTGGTAGAAAACATGACTAAAGAAATAAAGGATATTAAGAAGACACTGGGTGAATATAAAGAACAATTTGAAAGTCTGCAAAGGAAAGTAACAGACCATATGGGAATGCATGACATGTGGATGAGATTAAAAATACACTAGAGGCACATAAGAACAGATATGAATTGCTTGAAGACAGAAATAGTGATTTTGAAAACAGAACATCTGAACTGGAAACGACAGGGGAACAGAAAGAGAATGGAAAACATGTAATAGTGTTTCAGGGAATTGACTGACAATGCAAAACGCAAAAACATATGCATAATCAGTATCTCAGAAGAAGAAGAAATGGAAAAGGGGCAGAAAGAATATTTGAGGAAATACTGGAAACTTCTCTATCCTTATGAAAGACATAAATATCAATATTCAAGAAGCATAATGCACCTCAAACAGAATAAACATGAATAGGCCTACCCCAAGACACCAACTATTTAGAATGACAAATATCAGAGATAAAGAGAAGAGTTTGAAAGCAGCAAGAGAAAAGGAAAGCATCACACACAAGGGAACTTCAATAAGATTAAGTGCCAACCTCTCATCAGAAACCATGGAGGAGAGAAGAAAGTGGTATGATATATTTAAGGTATTGAAAGAGAAAAACTGCCAACCAAGAATTCTGTATCTAGTAAAGCTCTTCTTCAAAAATGAAGGGAAGTTCAAATTCTTTATAGACAAACAAAAACTGATAAAATATGTTACCAAAAGACCAGAATTACAAGAGATACTGAAGGGAGTGCTGCAGCCTGAAAGGAAACAACAAGGGCAAGAAACTTGAAGAAGAGTGTAGAAATGAAGATTTTTAGGAAAGGTTAAAAAAAAAAAAAGACAGAAAGCCAAAGGTCAAAATGAATGAAGTAAGTAATGCCTTCAGAGTTATAGCATTGAATGTTAATAGTTTGAACTCCCCTACCAAAACACATTTAAAAAATTAGCCATATATTTGTTGCCTACAAGAGATTCACCTCAGATGTAAGGACACAACCAGGTTGAAATTGAAAGGTTGGAAAAAGATATTCCACACAAACAGTAACCAAAAAAGAGCTAGAGTAGTGATACTTATATCAGACAAAATAGGTTTTAAATGTGAAACTGTTATAAGGAATAAAGAAGGTCATTATATATTAATAAAAGGGGCAACTCAACAAGAAGAAATAACTATTTTAAATATTTATGCACCTAACCTCAGTGTCCCAAGATACATGAGGCAAACACTGGCAAAGCCAAAGGGAGAAATAGATATCTCTACAATAATAGTTGAAAAGTTCAATACACCACTCTCAATACTGGATAGAATATCTGGACAGAGGATAGATAAAGGAACAGAGAGCTTGAATAATATGATAGGTGAAATAGACTTAACAGATATTTATAGAGCATTGTACCCCAAAAGCAGGATAGATATTCTTTTCAACTGCTCATGGATCCTTCTTCAAGATAGAGCATATATTGGGTCACAAGAAAAGTATCCATACATTTTAAAAGGTGAAATTATACAAAATACTTTCTCTGATCATAGCAGAATGATGCTGGAAATCAATAATGGATGGAAAAAGGGAAAATTCATAACCATATGGAGATAAAACAACACACTCTTAACCAGTGGGTCAAAGAAGAATTTGCAAGAGATTCAGCAAATATCTTGAGATGAATGAAAATGAGAATACAATATATCAAAACCTGTGGGATGCTGAAAAGGCAGTGCTGAGAGGAAAATTTATAGTTGTTAATGCTTACATTAAAGAAGAAAGAGCTAAAATTAATGACCTAATTACATAGCTGGAGAAATTTGCAAAAGAAAAGTAAACTCTTCCCAAAGTAAGCAAAAGGAAAGAAATAGTAAAGATCAGAGCAGAAACAAAGGAAACAGAGAGCAAAAAACAATTGAGAGAACCAACAAAATCAAAAGCTGGTTCTTTGAGAAGACCAACAAAATCGACCAACCCTTAGCTAGGCTGAAAAAGAAAAAAAGAAAGAAGACAGAAATAAAATCAGAAATGAGAGGGAGGGCATTTACCATTGACCCCACAGAAATAAGAGATATCATAAGAAGATACTATGAACAACTGTATGCCAAAAAAATAGAAAATGTAGATGAGATGGACAAATTCCTAGAAACACATGAACCACCTACACTGGCTTTAGAAGAAATAGAAGGCCTCAACAAACCAATCACAAGTGAAGATATTGAAAGGGGCATCAAAAATCTCCCAAAGATGAAAAGCCCAGGATCAGATGGCTTCACAGGTGAATTCTATCAATCATACAAAGATGAACTAATACTGATCTTGCTCAAGAGCTTCCAAAAATTGAACAGGAAAGAATGTTACCAAAATCATTCTATAAAGCCAACAATGCCCTAAACCCAAAACCAGTTAAATACTCTATTGAAAAAGAAAATTACAGACCAATAACTTTAATGAATATAGATGCAAAAATTCTCAACAAAATACTTGCAAACAGAATCCATGAACACATTAGAAGAATTATACACCACAATCAACTGGGTTTTATCCCAGGTATGCAAGAGTGGTTCAACACATGAAAATCAATTAGTGTAATAAAGCACATTGATAAATTAAAGAAGAAAAATCACATGATCTTCTCAATTGATGCAAAAAGGCATTTGAAAAAATACAGCACCCTTTCTTGATAAAAATGCTCCAAAAGATAGTAATAGAAGGAAGCTTTCTCAGTACAGTAAAGTGCATATATGAACAACCTACAGCTAGGATTGTACTCAAAGACTGAAAGCTTTTGCACTGAGATCAGGAACAAGACAAGGATGCCCATTGTTACCATTATTATTTGTAAAGGTTTGGCAGTTTTATGCAATTATGAATTTCAAAAATACAAATTGAATCATGCTTGTAAACTGATCTGTTAATCTGGGCATGGCTAGGTTATGATTAGGGCATTAACTGGGCCACATCAGTGGGGTGTTGAGCCCCGCCCCTTGGTGGGTGTGTTCTCAAGTATAAAAGGCAAGGCCAAAGACAGAGGGAACAGATTTGAGAAGCAGATTTTTGAGCAGTTCTGATGTTGGAGAGGATGCCTCAGGAGAAATGAGCCACTCACCTGATAGTTTATAGCTGACTTTGTGGAGGAAGTGCTAAGCATGGAGAGAAACACAGCCCTGGGAGGAGAGGAACCCAAAAGGCCTGAACCCTGGCAGATGTCGGCAGCTGTCTTGCTCCAAAACATGGACTTTGGTGAGGGAAGAAACTTATGCTTTGTGGCCTGGTAACTGTAAGCTTCTACCCTAAATAAATACCCTTTATAAAGACCAGCCAGGGGCCGGCTCGATAGCCCAGTGGATAGGGTGCCGGCATACCACATGGGAGGCCCTGGGTTCGATTCCTGGGGACCTCTCCTAGCGGGCAGACCGCCTTGAGAATGGCAAGCCGCCATGGGTGGGCCGGAGCCGCCATGGGCAGGGCAAGAAGCTGCCACGGACAGGGCAAGAGCCACCACGGGCAGGGCAGGTCGCCCACGGATGGAGCACAGCCAGCCACCTGCGAACTGAAAGCCGGCCGTGAACGGACGCAGAGACCACCCACAAGCGGGGAAAGCCGCGCCTGTGCAGTGACCACTCTCGGCGCATCGCCGCAGCGGGGGGAAGGGGAGATATGTAATAAAATAAATAAATCTTTAAAAAAAAATAAAAATAAAGACCAGCCAATTATTGGTATATTTGCAAAGGCACCCCTTTGGATGACTAATTCAATTATTGGTACCAAGGAGTGGGGAGTACTTTTGCAATTACTAAAATGTTGGAACAGTTTTATAAATGGGTAAGGGGTATTTTTTGGAGGAAATATGAAATGCTTGATGGAAAAGGCTTAGGTTGCTTTGCAGAGACTGTTGGTAGCAATATGGAGCCTAAAGTTCTTTTTAATAAAGGCTTAGAAGGAAACAATTGTGAGATGGATGCTAAAAGAGACTTTTTATGATGCCTTAGAAGTAAATGATGAAATTATTATTGGAAACTGGAGGAAAGGCGATTCATGTTTTAAAGTTGCAGAAAACTTAGTAAGATTAACTACTGGTGTTATATGGAAGACAGAATTTGAAAATGGTGACCCTGAGCATTTAGCTGAAGTGTTTTCCAAAGTAAACCCGGAGAATGTGGCTTGGTTTCTCCTTGCAGCTTATAGCAAAATACTAGATGAGTGAAATACACTACGGACTGAACTTTTGGGCACAAAGAAAACAGAAACTGATTCCAAGTTTCTGGAAATCAAATTTCCAGATGAAAGTACCCCATTTGAAGACTTAGCTAAACATGGAACTTGTAAATGAGAATTGAAGATGCAGTTATCTCAGAAACACTTATGGAAAGTCTTACTGTCTGATGGCTTGGACCCCTGCTTCCTGCATGCTAAAACAACAAAGTTTTTGAGAGTGCTGTATGAACAAAACCACTGTTCACTTGGGCTAAAAAGGACATGGAAAGGAAACATTGAAGAATAAACAGCTTTAAAGAGAAAACCATTGAAGCTGAGATCTGGAATTAAGACATTGCCTTGGGCCAAGAGATGAGCCCCACCCATGTGTCCAGAGAGGGTGAGTTTCCCTGAGCAGTTGAAGAGGGTGGATGTCCCCGCCCAATGTTCAGGTAGAGTTTTGCCTCCCCAGGGTGCAGAGAGGGTGATTTTGCCCCAGAAGTTGAAGAGGGTGGATGTTCCCACCCAATTTTCAGGAAGATTCTTTACACCCAGGGTAGAGGGAGGGTGGAGCACATTCCTCAAAGATTAGGGTGGCACCCCATAGGTCTGCACCCCCTAGGTCTGAGAGGGATGCTCCTGTCCCCCATAGATTAAAGAAGGCCAGGAGGTCAATTCGTTGCTCTGAGAAGTTTGAACCTGTTTGCCAAAGGTTATAGAAGGCCAGGTGGTCAACTCGTTTCTCTGAGAGAGTTGAGCCTGTATGCCAAAGGTTAGGGGGAATGTTGTCTTCACCTCACTGTACTAGGGGTGTTAAGACTCTAACCCAAAGATTGGGTAACATGTGGCAATCACCCCAACATTCTTGGAGGATGAGGTCTGGAGCTTGGTTGACACCCAGATGATTGATGAGGGTGGAACCAAGTAAATGGCTGTTGGGAAAGTCTGTGGAAAGGGTGGGTTCCCATGTGGCCCCAAGGAGAAGAAACCATCATCTTAAGAATGACTCTTAGACTTTGAAATTGAATGGAGAATGCCCTGCAGGTTTACTGAACTGTAGAGGATTATTGGTATATTTGGAAAGGCATCCCTTTGGCTGACTAATACATTGTTCAGTATTGTTCTAGAAGTTCTAGCTGGAGTGATTAGGCTAGACAAAAAAAATAAGAACACCCAAATAGAAAAGGAGGAAGTAAAACTTTCACTATTTGCTGATGACATGATCCTATATCTAGATAATCCTGAAAAATCCACAACAAAGCTATTAGAATTAATAGATGAGTTCAGCAAAGTGGCAGGATACAAGGTTATTACACAAAAGCCAATAGCATTTCTGTACACTACTGATATGCATTCTGATGGAGAAATCAGGAAAAAATCCCATTTATAATAGTGACTAACACAATCATATATTTAGGAATAAACTTAATCAAGGACATAAAGGTCCTGTACTCAGAAAACTACAAAAGATTGCAAAAAGAAACCAAGGAAGACTTAAGTAAATGGAAGGACATTCCATGTTCATGGATTGGAAAACTAAATACCATTAACATGTCAATTCTTCCCAAACTGATTTACAGATTCAGCACAATCCCAATAAAAACATCAACAGCCTTTTTTGCAGCAATAGAAAAGCCAATAATCAAATTTATATGGAAGGGTAAGTCACCCCAAATAGCCAAAAATATATTTAAAAAGAAAAATGAACTTGGAGGACTCTTACTTCCTGACTTTAAAGCATATTACTTAGCTACTGTGATAAAAACAGCATGGTACTGGGATAAGGACAGAGAGATTGATGAATGGAATCAAATTGAGATCTCAGAAATAGCCCCTCACGTCTACAGTCGAGTGATTTTTGACAAGGTTGTTAAGCCCACGTACTTGGGCCAGAACAGTTTATTCAACAAATGGTGCTGGGAGAACTTGATAACTATATCTAAATGAAAGAAAGACGGCCCCTAAATCACACCTTATACAAAATTTAACTCAAAATGTTTCAAGGACTTAAAACAATCATAGATGATGCCATATTTAGAGTAAAATAAAATAAAATAAAAATGGCAATTTAAAAGGAAAAAAAAGTACTTAAGGGTATGAAGCCTGGGGCTGAAGCTGATGGCCACCGCAAGGAGGGAGTTGCCACAGGGGGCCATGGTGTAGAGGGAAAGGAAGAGGATGAACAAAAGAACCTGGAGCTGTGGTGTTTGTAAGAATCCCTGTAGGATGAATTCTGGCATGATGGTATGGTTTCTCATGGCCATCCAATACCTGGCCAGATCTTCAGCTGAGCTACAAAAATGTGTTTTAAGTAAAAGTCAATATTCTTAGGTCAACATACATTCAAGTGACTGGTTGCTTGATGTTTAAACCCAATACATGCAACAATCACTCAATAACAATGTCTTCCAA
>PVKH010015290.1:0-16151 GCA_004027955.1 Chaetophractus vellerosus | reverse complement strand
CTCCCAGGAACTCATCGAGGACCCTTCATCAGTCTTTCATCAGAGCAAACTCATCGAGGACCCTTCATCAGTCTTTCATCGGAGCCCCTGGCTTGCAGCCTGCCAGCGGAACCTGGACTTGTGTATCCCCACGGTCACGTGAGAGACTCTTATAAAATCTTATATTTTTAACAGAGATCTCATGTTGATTCTGTTTCCCTAGAGAACCCTCACTAGAACAGCATGTGAAAAATATTCTGAGGGTTTTCAGTCAGAGAAAAATTTAATTTCCACAAATATTTATTGGGTGCCTATTATGTACACTGTGTTGGCCTTAGCTCCAGAAGCAAAGTAATAAACAAGACAGAAGTGGTCTCTTTTCTTAATTATACATTATAGGTCAGTACAGAAATTAAAAGAAAAGAATAATGCTTTATGAGTGTTATGATGGAGTATCTATGGGAAGCTTTGAGACCATAATTCATGCTAGCTGACATTTACTGACTACCATTTGTCAGGTACTTTTTCTAAACACTTGACTTACATTAGCTCAACTTACAGTCACAATAACCATATGAAAAAGACGCTATTACTCCCATCCTTATCTGACAGACACTCTGAGATAGAGAGAATTTAAATAATTTGCCCAAGTTGTTAGAAATACTAATTACAATTACAGGCATAGGCATCAAGCACATGCCTTCTAAATCCAGACCCCAAATTCTTAACAATTTTCCTGAGAAGATTTTGATGACTTGAGTTACTGAGATGTTACATTTAAGGAAAATTAAGGATATTCAGGTAAAAATTTCCAGTAGGTGTTTAGAAATAAAGACAGCAGAGGGATTCAGACCATAAAAATTTATTTGAAGTTATCCCTGAAGAAATAACAGCTGAAGTTAGTTATTACACTCCTTGAGAAATTTATAAGGAATAAAAAAACCTGTAGGCAGAACCCATATGGAAACTTCCTTTGGCTGTGGGGTGAAAGAAGGAAAAAATACAAAGCAACAGATTTCCCTTCAGAAATGAAGATGGCAGGGATATGGGAGTTCCATTCCCCCCCTCCCGGATTGGGGTTTATACAATCCCGAGTGAAGTGAAAAATTTAGTAAATTTTTGAGTCCCTAAGGAACTATTGATATGCCATAGACCAGGGTGTAAGTACAATCCCCTTATTTCCCTATTACTCACAGAATCTGTTCCCTGGAGAAGAGACTGAACAAGTTTCTTACCTGTTTATAATCAAGTGCATTATATTATTAAACCAACAGTAAATCTTCTGGATCTTTACTGAAGACTTTTCTGATTTTATCTTCCATTTTTGGGAACTAAATTTTAAAATCAGAAAATATGATCTGTAGATGTAAAATTTCCAGGGTATATTGGAAATTAAGTCTGGTTTGCCTCTTTTAAGAGTCAAAGTAACCAAAATTTCAGAGTTTGGAATTGCCCATCAATGTCCATGTTTATAAATAACAACAATCAAGAAACTTAGAGGTTTTCTGGCTAAAGAGTGTGAATTCCTGAATTCCAGTAACATTATATCCTCCCTTTTATGAGAAGTCCAAAGATTAAGGAATGCTGCTTTTATCCCATATGGTGCAATCCTGACATGCAATTGAATCAGGTGGGAGAATCTTTTTGAAGGGGGCAGCAAAGAATATTCAGAGATGTAGGCCCTTGGCATTCCCATATCTCACTGTGTTAGTTCCCTCTCCATAGAAGCAACCCTCACACCTCTAGAAATGGCTTTTACTCTGTGACTTGGGACAGCTGCTGGACTTCTCCTAGACTCTGGCCAATGGTATTGAACTAGAGAGAAAGTTCATGGTTCCCACCCCACCAGGGTCTAATTTGCATAAAAGGCCAAATCCAGGTTGCCAATGTTGCTGCCTTTGGTTTTATTGCTGAAGGGAGGCCTCAGGGGAATAAGGAAATGATGAAATGAGAGAGAAGCAGGCTCTCCTGTTCCATCTTTCTTCCCTCATCTCCCTTGGTTTTTCCAGTTGTCATGTTTTATATGGCAGCACTGGCCTTTAGATTGTGTGGGTTAAATTGTTGGTGTTATTTATTATATATACCTTTAAAGACTATAATTCTGGGAAATCTAAGTCACTTTGGTATCAGGAGAAAAGGCAGTTTCTGTGGGTCCATGTTGGGCTGGTCTCAGACTTTCCCATTGTTGAACCTGCTCCTGTGGGAGGAGGTATTTTGGGAAGATCTGAGTTGGCTTGTAATGTAAGCCTTTTCTCTCATTCCCATAGATACCACAGAACAGAATGACTATTGGCAATGGGTCTTTTGTGACTGAATTCTTTCTGGTGGGTTTAACAGACCAACCAGATCAAAAAATCCTCCTTTTCTTACAGTTTTTCACAATGTATATGTTCACTGTGCTGGGAAAACTTGGGCTTGATAATTCTAATTGGACTGAATTCCCACCTTCACACCTCCTCTTTAACTTGTCCTTCTCAGACCTCTGCTATTCTTCTGTTTTGACACCTAAAATGCTAATCAACTTCATATCAAAGAAGAATATTATCTCCCATCAGGGATGCATGACCCAGCTCTACTTTTTCTGTTTTTAATTTTTTTTCCAACTCTGATTGCTATGTGCTGACATCAATGGCCTGTGATTGCTATGTGGCCATCTGTAATACACTTTTATATATAACATTGTCATGTCCCTTAAAGTGTGCTTCAATCTTATGTTTGGTTCCTACTTGATGGCATTTTCTGATGCTATGGCCTACACCAGATGCATGCTGAGACTGACCTTTTATGATGCTGTAATGGTTTGAGTTTGAATTAATTATGAATCCCAAAAATATAAATTAGATTATGTTTGTAAGCTCATCTGTTCATCTGGGCATGATAAAGTTATGAGTAGGGCGTTAATTGCCACGTCAGTGAGACGTTGAGCCCCACCCCTCAGTGGGGGTGGTCTCAAGTAGAAGCAGAGATTGGAGAGAAGCAGAGAGGAGATTTGGAGAAGGAGATTTAAAAAGCAGTTCTGATGCTGGAGTGAGCCGTTCGCCTGATAGCCTACAGCTGGCCTTGTGGAGAGACACAAAGCATAGAAAGCCTCATCGTCTACAGCTGTACTCGTGAAGGGAACAGAAGCTAAGCCCGGAGAGAAACGCAGCCCCAGGAACAGAGGATCCTGGAAGCCTGAACCCTAGAGACGTCGGCAGCCATCTTCTTCCAACACGTGGACTTTGGTATGGGAAGAAATTTATGCTTTGTGGCCTGGTAACTGTAAGCTTCTACCCCAAATAAATACCATTTATAAAGACCAACCAATCTTTGGTATATTTCAAAAGGGACGCCTGTGGCTGACCAAAACAGATGCCAACACTGTCAACCATTATTTCTATGACATACTCCCTGTGCTCCAGATCTCCTGCATGAGCACCTTCATCAATGAGCTGGTGGTGTTCATTGTAGGGGGAATCAATATCATCACGACCAGTCTCACTGTCCTTATCTCTTATATTTTCATCCTCTCCAGCATTCTCCACATGAATTTCACTGAGGGCAGGTCCAAAGCCTTCTACCTTACAGTTCCCACATAATGGCAGTTTCTTTGTTCTTTGGATCAACTGCATTTGTGTATCTCCTACCATCTTCTGCCAGGTCTATGAATGAGGGAAAAATCCCTTTTGTCTTTCACACTAGTGTGGTTCCCATGATGAACCCTTTAGTGTACAGCTTGAGGAACAAAGATGTTAAACTTGCCCTGAGAAAAACCCTGAATAGAATGTTTTCATTAGAAATGGGATTGCCTGTGCATCTAGTTTCAGGGCAAGGATGATCCATAGGTTTGTTTACAATATATTTGTTGGCTGCCTTCAGACTCTCCTTAATTCTTAACATGCTGAAGGAAATTTTAGATTTGTTTTAGAAGTTTATTTCCATGTTTGTTTTAGTTGGTTTCTTTTCTCACAGTTTGTACATTTTCTTCTCCTTCTCACCTTTTTCCTGTTTGAGAATAACATTAAGGAAGGAATTTATTACAGCTTTTTTTTATTGTCAGTTTGAACTTTCTCATTTTTTCCCCTGGAACAAGATGAGTAGTTTGCAATGATTGAATAAAATAAAAATAGAGCAAGGTTTTCTCATTGAAGGGGGACTAACCTTGCCTGCCAGCTGTTTTGTACCACTGGAATCATGGCTTAAGTGGTGTCTCTGTTCCTGTCTTTCCATCCTCTAGTAAGCAGGAGTACATCTCCTTCAAATGCCAGTGTCTCAAAGAGAATGAAGGTTCCATAAGGAATAATCCCCATTGCAGTTGCAAACGCTATGTGCTAGGCTTCTTTTGCAAAGCATTTTAAAATTTTTAGACCCTCAAATCCATAATAGATGGTGAATATATTTTTATTTTTGGATAGAAATGTGAAATCCAGAGTTGTTAGTGACTAGCTTAAGTCATTCGGCTTCTCACTGAAAAGCCTAGAATAAACTTTAGGGTCCTGAATTCAATGCTATTTTGCTTTGTGATATGCATTGCAGCTATTTTATTATTTTATTCCAATAAACATGAATTATAAGAAAATATTTCTATATTGAGAGATGTCTAATCTTTGTAAGAGGAAAATATATGAATTTCTCTCAGAAGTTTTACTATTTTTGTGTATTAAAATGTTTGATGGTTCCTTTTGTGGGAAAAATGGGGTTTGTATGGTTAGTATAATTTAGAGATGATTAGCTCAAACAGAAAACCACCTTTTTCTGCTTAGTAAAATAAAATTAATCTGGAATGTTTGATGGTGTTTGTTTTCCAGACAATATGAGCCATGGGAGAGAAAGGAAATCAGTAACATGTCATTAGGCCAGGACCCAAAGAAACATATGGTCAATAATGAGGTCCCTGGATGGGAATGGTCAATGAGGATTTAGAAACTGCATTTCAACATGAATTTGTATTCTGTGCTATAGCTTGCTTTTGTTATCCTCCAATGTCCATAAAGCTTTGATAAAACATTTGACAATGACTATATGTTAGTAGTGTATTGGGGAATGAAATATGAAGAGCTGTGGTCACATTTTTGGGGAATCAGGTAGAAAAGGACAACAACTTCAGGAGATAAAATAGTGAATGTTCAACAACATTAGAGTTGGGATTTAGAATGTAAAGTGATGGGATAATGAAACCTGCCCACTCCTTCCCTCTCACTTATGAGAGCCCCTAGAATAGTTATGTAGATCAAGGGAGTTCTCTAGGTAGGATGATGGTTTTGGTTATTTATTCTTTAAAAAAGGTTAAAATCATAGAGTTGGAGTAACCAGGCACAAGTAAATCATACCTACTCTTGGCTTCCATATGTTATCCTATATAGATTTTTTTTCTTTTTAAGATACAGGGTGAAAGGACTTGAACCTGGGACCTGATATGAGGAAAGCCAGCTCTCAACCACTGAGCCACATCACTTTCCCTGAGTTGATATTTTCATTTGTTCTGCTTGTTTGTTTGTTTGTTTTTTCAGGAGGCATTGGGAACCAAACTCAAGACCTACCATGTGGGAGATGGGCACTCCATTACTTGATCCACACCCACTCCCCTCCCATATGGATTTTAAGCTATAAAATCTCAGATGCAGATGAGAGAGCAATTATAATTTGAAAGAAACATTTTTGAATAAAATTGTGGCAATGTCATTTCTAGAAAAGGATGTTGGATTCTTTATCCTTCAAGAATATAGACAAAAGATGATTACTGTGAAATTCCTTACTCCCAATAGATAATAATAGTCAGTAACAATGGGGCAACATTTTCTCATGGGAGGGGGTCTAACCTATTGGTATTGAATCTTGTTCTTGGAGATATATTTGTTTTAAACCATGTTCCTATGGGTGTAAACCCATTTGTAAATAGAGCATTTGAAGATATAATTATTAGTTAAAGTATAAACACCTTTGTTTGTACAATCATCAAAGATACTATTTAAATGAGTCCATATTGAATCAGGGAGGGCATCAATCCACATGGCTGGTGTCCTCATAAGCAGAGCAAGCTGGATGTGGTTAGTAAAGGAGGCCAGAAATCAGTATAAGACAGAAAGCAGAAGAAGCCAGAAAATAAGGGCACATGAGAGTCAGAGATACAATTTAAGAAACCTCAAGCTTGTCAGCAAGATAAAAGCAGAATGCTATAGACTAAGAAGACATGGACTTTGAGATCTTGATTTTGGGCTTGTAGCATCCAAAACCATGAGACAATAAATTATTGTTGGATAAGGCAACCAATTGTGTAGTTTTTCCCATAGTAGCCCTGGCAGACCAAGATATGGACTAGCAAGTGACAATTCAAATATTTTCTAAGGAAATTTTAATAACTACTCTTTTACTATTTTTAATGTATACTAAATATTTAGGCATTGTGATTTTAATCCTTCCTGATTTTCTAGTTTGTTTTCTAGATGTTTACATTGCTAATACTGTTTACTTTTCCTTTTAAATGACCACTCAAATTCCATTCCCTAACTCCAAAATCAACCTGCTTGATTTTCTCTTAAGTTCCATTTATAGGAAACAGTTCACCTCAGGTGGAGGTTTCTTTGTGTGTGTGTGTGTGTTTATTTTTATTTTTTCTTTTACTTGCTGGCCCTTTTGGAAAAAAAAAACGGTTAACTATTTTGAAAAGTGTTTCTAAATAATAAAATATGTACCTGTGCTATTTTGGTTCCTCTGTAGACATTGCAGAGGGACTGTTCTATTTTTATCTGGACAGATATGTTGAGTTCCCTATTACCTGAGATTTAACACTACAGCCTGCTCACCTCAATTCACAAGTATTGAATAGTATAGAAACAGTCTCATTCTTATCAATATTGTTCTTGGTATTGGCACCAGGATTCACTGAAATGCCTTCATTACAAACTATGCTTGCAGGTTGACATAGATCCAAATCCTTGGATCTTGTCCTTTTGTTCTGTTTTTCTTACCACAACTCCTTTTGTTATTCTGACTTTCCTGCTCCTGTTTGAGGATGGTCAAAGTCTACCACATGCTCCCTGCTTCTTAGAGGCTCTAACATACCCAGTGCATTCAATATTAGTTTACTTGCTACTCAACCTTTACTGTCAAAACAGCATTAACAGAGGATATTAGAAGAGTAAAAACATTTCTTTCAGAAGAAATAACAGGTTATTTAATAACAAGAAGGGGATCTTATGGTTGATATTATAAAAATTCCATTAATTATCTAAAATGATATCAAATATTTTGTAGTAAACCATGTAGTTTATACTGTGAATTTTGTCATTGGACATCTAAAGAAAAATACTGCACATTGTTAAATGAAACTTTCTAGCCATTGCTTTGCTTATCATTGAGGTTGATCATGAAAAAAAATATCTGTATATTAATGATAGTATGATTCTAGAAACATTTGTGAATTTCCTTTACTATGTCTCAGTAAGACAATAAATATCTTTAGTGCAGAGGCTACAGTTCTTTTCTTTCTCTAGTGTTTGTCCTGCTTATATATTTAGAATTGCAGACATTTTCAGTAGACTAGAAATAGTTGTTCAATTGGATTATATTCTTTCAATAACAACAATAAAATGTTTATTATTGTAAATAATATTTAATACAATATAATAATAAAAGTAACTAGGTCAGTAATAAGACACAGCTAACTTGGGGATTATATATATTTTTTGCTGTCAATATGTCACCAATATAATGCCATGTATAATTTTTTATTTAAATTTATTTTTATCTTTAACTTTTTGTTCACAAAAAAGTTGCAGAACTAGTGTACAGAATTCCTCTGGGGTCTTCCCTCTGGTTTTTCATGTAACCACAGTACCATTATCAAAACCAAAAAATTAATGTTTCTTAATATTTATACCCTATTTAAATGTCATAATTGTTCCAATTATGTCCTTCATATGCATCTTTTTAAATTTCTTTCTTTTCTTTTCTTTTTTAATCCACAAGGCAGTCCAGGACCATACATGGAACTCAGTTGTTATGTTTTTTTTGTTTTATCCAATTTTGGATAGCTATCCTTTCTCTCTGTCTTGAAAGACCTTCACTCTTTTAAGGACACCAACCAATTATTTTTAAAATGTCCCGCAGTTTGGATTTGTCTTGTGGTCTCATAATTAATTTTCATTGTATGCATTTTTAGCAAAAATATCCAAGAAGTGTTGTTGTGCCTTCATTAGTTCATAATGAGCATCATTACTGAGAATGTTAACATCTATCACTTGGTTAATGTGTGATGGTTAGGATTTTTAACTGTAAAGATTTTATTTTTAACTTTGTAGTGTAAATGATTTGGGGAGATATATATTTACATAAAGCATGTTTCTTGTCTTTTTTCTTACTGATTTTTGCATCCACTGGTGATTTTAACCTGAAATATTTATAACTGAGTTGTTTGTCAAATAATGATTTTTTCATCATTCCTTATACATATATTAATAGGAATTCTAGTATGAGGAAGACTTGCCCTTCTCTCCTGTTTATCATCTTTCTGTTTGTCTTCCTATCTATATAGCTATCAATCATCTAGATATACATCTCTTAGGAACCAATACATGTATCTATCTACTCATCTGTCTATATCTATCTATCTATCTATCTATCTATCTATCTATCTATCTATCTATCTATCTATCTATCATAAAATAAATTTATGGGCTCATGGATAGTTATTTTATATTGTGGGTTATAAAACACTGATTTTTTTTATTGTTCAAATTCTTTCATATTTAGCCAATCAAACCCCCTTCAGATTGACTAATTTCCTTTCAGCATGTCTTCTAATTTCTTGAGGAGTTCCTTACTTTCTGGCAACTCAAGCTATTCAAATATCATCCTTACCCTGAATTCAGCCATTTTTCAAGCTCCCCTGATTTCTTTACTGGAAAATGGTATTTAGAAGTCAAGATCTGAGCACCAGGTGTACCTATTGCTATTGGAGTGGGTTTACTTCTAGGATCGCTGCAAACAGAGCTAGGAAACATGTGTATTTATATATGTATTTATCCTCTACCAATTTCTATAGCTATTCCTGTGTATGTAAATATCTTAAAAATTATGACTGTAGGATGACACCTTTGATTCCAAACCAATACCACTGTGTTTATTTTAATTCCTCCTCCTTTTCTTATTTGTAAGAAACCTTGCATTTTATTATCAATAATAATATATCTTCTTATATGCACAGTATATTTACAATATTAATACTTATTTGTTCAGTTCTAGTAAAGAAGTCTCAAAATGGCTAACTTATATTTCTGTGAAAGATAAATTTAGGGGAGCACATGTAGCTCAAGTGATCGGGCACCTACTTCCCATGTACAAGGTCCTGGGTTCAATTCCCAGTAACTCCTCCCCCCCCCCCAAAGTAAATGAATTTAGTAACCAGAGTACAATATTTGTATTTTTTCTTTTTGTCTATAGTCTAAGAATACAGGTCAATATAATGTTTTCTCTGGTCATTTCCTTATTTATTTTCCTCAGTTTCCTTCACTGTATTTATACATTTGTAATGTGGTTAAATTTATTGTTACTGTTGGTTTGTGATTTTGGGTTTCCCAACATCTTGATTGATTTTAATAATTCATATTTTTGAAGATATGAAATTGTTAAATGGTTGTGAATATCAGAATTATGTAGAGAATAATACTGAGATGTATACCTAGTTTTAATCCCAATTTTTTATCTCCTCATTTTAACTTATTCTCTGTACTAAACAATTTCATTAATTTCTGGTGTATTTTCTCTTTAATTCTTTGGGGAGAATTTAAAAATATACATAAAGATATTTGATTTCATTTGTTTCATACATGAAATGCATTTCCTATAATTGGAATCATACATTTTGTGACATTTTGTGCCTTATACTTTCACTTCTATTACAAATTCACCTGTGTTGTAGCATGTATCTGTACTTCATTCCTTTTTATGGCTGAATACATAATTTGTTTATATGGTTATACACATTTGGTTTATTCATTCATTAATTGATGGACAATTGCTTATTTCCACTATTTTGGCTATTATGAGAAATACTGATATGAAAATTTGCATTCCACTTGTTTCCTGAACAAATGATTTTAATGCTCTTGAGTACAAATCTAAGAGTGAAATTGCTGTGTATACGGAAACTCTATATTTGACTTTTTATGGAACTGGCAAACTGTTTTCCCAAGTTGCAGTACCGTTTTACATTCCCATTATTAATGTCTAATTGGTTCTTGACTAATTGCATTGGTTAATACATCTAGCACAATGAATAGAAATGAAGTTAGTGGATAGGCTTGACATTTTCCAGATCTTAAGAAAAATGTACCTAATAAGGCCCCATTTAAGAAGATACTGGTCTTAGGACAAATGCATATTTTTTGTATCATATTAAGAAAGCATCCATTGATAAAATCAACTTCTATAATTAAGTGTTTTTTTAAAAAGATTACAAATGGGATTGAATTTTGACAAAAGCTTTTTCAACATCTGTGTGCATAATCATGATTTTTCTTTATAGAGTGATTTCTGTTTGCTAATATTGTATTTAATAGTTTTGTCTTGATATTCAGAAGTGACAGTGATCCATAGTTACTTTTTGGATTTTTTAAAATCAGTTTTAGGTATCAATGCTTCCCTTGTTTTTAAAAGCTATTAGAAATGTTTAATTGATTTACAAACTGTGGAACAATTTATAGAGTTGGGACTCCCTGGAATTTGAAGGTTTTGTAGAATTCCACTGAAAATTGGTCTGTTTAACTTATTTCTAACAATAATTTCTAACTCCCCAATAATTTATTGATTCTTATATACCTAAGAAAATTACACTTCTGGTTTCAAATTAATTGGCACCATGTTCTGCAAAGAAAGCTCTTATTTTTAAATAAAGTTTAATTTTTATTTCCCTCTTATTTATTATTGTGTATTTTAAATTTTTATTTTATTATTTTTAAAAATACTTTTTAATTTTTTTTAGAAAAAGATACTTAGATTACATAAATGTTACATAAAAAATATAGGAGATTACCATATGCCCTGCTCCCTACCCCTGCCACATTTTCCCACATTAACAACATCCTTCATTTGTGTGGTACATTTTTTATAATTGATGAACACATTTTAGAGCATTGCCACTAAACATGGATTATAGTTTACATTGTAGTTTACACTGTTTTCTGCACATTTTTGTAAGTTATTACAAGATATGCTAACGGCCTGTATCTGTTATTGCAGTGTCTTTCAGGAAAAATCCCAAGTCCCAAAAATGCTCCCATATTACACCTGTTTTTCCCTCTCTCTGGCCTTAGAACCTCCAGTGACCACAGTTTCCATATAAATGATATAATTTCTTCCAATGCTAGAATCACAATAAATAGTAGAATACCTACTTTAGTCCATAGTTCATTCCCCAGTTCTGAGGTTTCTGGGATGGTGTTGCCCACTCTGCCTCTAATTGAGAGTGGGCTTAGATTCCATGTGGCAGATGGATGGGACTATTTTGCTTGCTGTTGCAGACTCTCTGTTCCTTGAGATGATCATTGTCCATCATCATCTTGTTAGTTGTCCTGGGTGAATCCAATGAATTGGAAAGTAGGTGATGCAACTCTGTTGAGATTCAAGGCCCAACTGGTACATGGACAGCCCAAAGGTTTAAGGATCTTGGACATACACCTAATAACTCTAGTAATAACTATAGGTCCAAATAGAAGGGGCAGAATAGCCATGTACAGGCATATGAATGTGTTCAATTGTTCATGGGGCATTGTCATAGTGGGTGGAGCTTCATGCAATAATCAAAATAATATAGAATTCCCATCCTGGGGAGCTCTGCCACCATCTCTAAAGGGACAGCAAGAATCCCCCAAGTACAGGGGCAGTGACTAGTGAAGGAGGATGGACCATCAACAGGCCCTTAATAGTGATGACTGTACTTATGAACCTTTTAATTTTGAAATTGAAACTTAGCCTGGTATTATAGGGTGCCTAAGAGTTACCTCCTGAGAGCCATTTGGTGAAAAATGTAGACTCTCTCTAAGTCAAATTCAGCATATAAGTGCATTACCTTTCCCCCAGTGTGGGTCATGGCTCCCAGGGATGAGCCTCCCTGACACTAAGGAATTACTACCAAGCACCAACTAGCAATGCAACTGGAAAAAGATCTTGACCAAAAGGGAGTAAGGGTAAGTCAAATAAGTTTATATGGCTAAGAGACCTCAAAGTGAGTTGGGAGGTCATTCCAGAGGTTACCCTGGAGAGGCACATCTCAGCAGTATCCCATTGACTGTTAAAATAAATATTACCTCAAATAGCAAGGCTCCTGAGGGCTCTGGAGTCATCCAGGCACTACAGGCAGAGCAGACAGCTCAGGAGATTGGGGCCCTGCCAGTGTGCCCTACTTTGGAATTTACTCTCTCCAGTATGACAGAGTTGGACTCAGTTGTGGTTTCCCTATTGTGTTTCTAATGTCTCTCTTTTTCTTCATCATGTTAGGTGGCATTTTAACATTTATATATTAAAGGTCAAATTATTAAATGGATCTACATTTTGGACATTTCTTGCATTTTTATTTCAGGTTTTATCTTTATTATTTCTATATTAATGCTTTCTTGAATTTATTTTTTGTTCTTTTTCAGTTTTTTATGACATGGGTATTTAAGTCATATATTTCAATCTTTTATTTTTGCTAAGTGTTTATTGATGTGATTTTTCCTTTGAAAACATTTAAATGTAACTCCAAACTGTAATTTAAGTTTCATTTTCTCTTTTACCTAGAGTAGTTTAATTGAAGGCTTAAAAGTTTTCTATGGAAGAGTCTTTTCTATTGAGAGCAATTAGAGGTATCAGAAAGTGTTTGTGTTCAAGTAGAATGGATAATAGTAGCAATTTTGCAGTTTTACCTAAATCAATTATAATATACCTATTTTCTGTCTTGTCATAGGTAGAAGAGCTCCAATACACCCAGATATCCCACCTATCATAACATTGATCCACTGTATTGATGTTATCTTTCTGATTACATAGTACAAGTAGTAGCTAATATGTTTGAGGCAGTGTTAAGATAAATCAGAGAATAGAATTTAACCTTACAAAGATTCAGGAACCTGCCACTTTAGTTAACTTTTTAAAGGGTCTGGTAGTCTGTGTAATTCTGGGACACCCCATCCAAAATAAAAGACAAATTGCTACATCTTGCATCCTTTATCAGAAAGACAGTTGCATAACTCGACAGACCTCTATAGTTATGGAGGCAACTTATTCCATTCTCAGGAATATGGCTCTCATCCATACACTGGTTGACATGGAAATCTGTCTGCTTTGAGTGGGGCTTAAAGCAGGAAATGGCTCTACAGCAGTCAGCTCTGCAGCTCTGTACTTAGGCCACATAATCTAACAGGCACTTTAATTTTGAGTAGTCAGTGATGGGAAAAGTGGCAGTATGGATTTCTTGCAAATCTCCATGAAAGCATCTCCCCACCAGGCCTCTATGTTTCTGAATCTAGGCCATGACATTCATAGAGAAGATTTATATGCCTTGTAAGAAAGAGTTTCTTAAAAGTTTGGGGGTCTTTAGAAATTTAGAGTGTTTATCCATGAGACACCAACTGAGCACACTTCTGGAACTTCCCATTAAGAGCTGGTTCATCAGACCTCCATTCATAAGTCATATGGGGCCAGCAGATGGAAGCAGCAAATTTAAATTGAGCCCTAATGGCAGTGGAGGTCATCAGTAGGCTGCATGAAAGTTTTTCCCACACCCCCATGACTTCCTACACTTTGTACCTGCACTGCTTCCCCCAATTGTTCCTATAGTCATATCTGTGTTCTTTATGAATAGATAGATGAAGGAGAAGAAAATATCCTGAGATGAAAAGATATTCAATGGTGTCCATGAAATCATGTAGAGGGGGAAAAGTCTTCCTAATAGATGGTACTGTGAGTGTGATCCTGGTTATTCAATTTTGTACTATAAGATGTGGCCAAATATAAGAATATGTAAATTCATCACTGGCCAATAGAATGGCTGGCTGGTCAGGGGGCCAGAAACCCAATTAGAAAAACAAAAAAAACAAGGTATTATCAGATACATACATGTGGAAGGACATATTGTACTGTGCATGACATTTAAAGATTTTTGTATCAACTGTTAATACCCACCAGAAGTTAGTTACCATAGAAGAGGGTTGAAACCAAAGTGGATAAAATGGCTTAGCCAGTTGTTAATAGCCAGTTTTCATCATCAGCCATGAAGAATGATACAACATGCACATGAATGATGTTTTCATGATGGTAGAGATGGAGGCTACCTATGGGTCCAGCAGCATGGCATCTCATTTTCCTAGGTGATAAAGCTACTGCTGCCTCTGAATGTCCGAAGTGCCAGCAACTGAGACCAACACTGAGGCATTAATCCTACAGGGTCCATCTAATCACTTGTCATGATTTCTACCATCTGGGCAAGAATAATACCACAGGCATGAGTTCTGCCACGATATAAACATGTGTCTAGGACACTACATTAGAGTAATGGAATTATCAGTATGAGCCTGTGATCAGAGATCAACTGGTTCTATTAAATACTACACCATCCAGAACCATCTTAGGGCAGCCCTAAGGCCCCCATTCATCCCAACCACCTGTCTTATAGTGTGTCTGCTGTGCAATTAAAGAATGTGGTTATGTTTCCTCTTTCAGCAGTTGTAGGAGTGTTAGCTATTTTCTGCAGTGATTAGTCTTTATATAGTCTCACTATTAGGTTTATGTTATTTCCACCTTGAAATATTTTTATAACTAATTCTGCATTAAATATTTTCTGCATAAAGTTCATATTATGCTGGTTGTTTTTGTGACTGGATTTTTGTCTGAAGAAGGGGCCATAATTAAAGTCATTAGTGTGGGAATAACTTGCCCACTGCCCAAATCCTAGTCGTGTCTTATCAGCACATGGTAACAGTGATTAGTTCTTGACCTATCCTTCCAAAAAAAATAAAAAAAAAAACCTTGCTCCCTGGAATTGCTGAGTTCATATAATTAAATATAGTTTTCATGTCGCTGTTTTTTCACTACATGTGGAAGAGAGTATGTGAGAATCAAGCCTGTAAGAGACACACACATGGGGTAGAGAAGCATTCAGTACCCCTGGAAGGGAACAGCACCCACAGCACCTGAGCAGTGGAGCAAGACAGGATCAGAAAGGTTCGGTGTAAGTTGGATGAAGCACCGAGGAAGATCCTTAACACACGGTCAATCTATAACAAAACCCTAGGCAAGAGAGAGAAACAGACTCAGAATTCACACTTCAAAATAATCAGATGCCTAGACATCAGCAATAAATCAGAAGCCATACTGAGAAATAGGAAGATATGGCTCACTTAAGAGAACAAATTAAAACATCAGAGGAAACACAGACTTTGGGATAACTTATCAAAGAAGTTGAAACAAATCTCCTAAATTTATTCAAGGACTTGAAATAAAATATGGAATGCACAACTATATGATTATACCAAATACTTGTACACTTTGGATAAATTGTATGCTTTACCAATATGTATCAATTAAATTGATTTGTTAAAAATATGGGTGAAAATAAACTATATATTAATATACATCTAAAGGTATTAAGACAACGTGTGAAGGAAAGTAGAATATGAAAGTATAAAAAGAAACAACAGAATTTATGGGGATGCAAACCATAATAACGGAGATTAGAAACACTCTAGATGCATACAACAGCAGACTTGGAAAGGTATGAGGAAGAATCAGCAAATTAGCAGACCGGAAAATTGAAATCATATAGTTGGAAAAACAGGTGGAGAAAAGAATAGGGAAAATGGAGTAGAGTCTAAGGGACATATGTGACAGCAGGAAGAGTACCAATAGATGGATCAAGGTAGTCCATGAATGAGAAGAGAAGGGAAAAGAGACAGAAAGAACATTTGAGGTAATAATGGCCAAAACTTTCCCAGCCTTTACAAAAGACAGAAATATACATGTCCAAGAAGCACAGTATACACAACTAGATAATCCCTATTATACTTTCTTCAAGACATATGCTAATCAAGTTGTCAAATGCCAAAGTTATAAAGATAATTTTTAAAGTAGTAAAAGAAGAGTAATTCATCATATAGAAGGAATCCTCAACAAAACAAAGTGCCTATTTCTCCCCACAAACAATACAGGTGAGAAGGCAG
>PVKH010015289.1:0-16153 GCA_004027955.1 Chaetophractus vellerosus | reverse complement strand
TGCAGAACATGACCGCTTTAGGATAATCGACTCTTCCCTGGGAAAAAAGAGGGCACTCACCTACTTGGTCCTTCCAGGTGTGGAAGATGCTACCCACGGAAGGGATGTCAAGCAGCTGGAGAGTCACAAGGGTGCAGAGTCTAGAGGGCTATTTGGGGTCACACTGGAGGAGAGCTTGGTTTTGTTTCCTCCCAGGCTCTCTGACAACCCTCACTAGAGGCTCGAGTGGGAAGTTGCACTGTGGGGGGACAGGAAGGCCATCAGGTGGCTTGACATCCTGTTTCTCCTTAAATTAACCCAATACTCACAATGAACAGAATCAATAGCATCATCCCTAATAGCCTGGGGGGGGGGGGCTTTTAGTTCTGCCACTTTCCATTCAGATGGACCTGAGCAAGTCACCTAAGGCCTTTGGGCCTCAGTGTCCCCATCTGTAAAACAGATAATAGTAATAACAACAACAACAACAACAGCTACATGCAGGGTTGTTGGGAGAACTGAATGGAATAAGATATGAGAAAAATATCTGCAAAACCACAGAGCACAGGAGCGTTCTCATATGGATGAAACTCCAATTGACAAAAATGTTTTATATCCATTACTTCCTCCACACCTGAAAATACAATACTTTCAGGTTCAGGAAAGCGATTGCTTTTTCTGAAAGACCACCGAGCCCTCAAGGAGCTCAGAAGACATCTGGTTCCCAAACCGCCTATTGAATTTTGATCTCTACCATCCTCTGGAACCTAATCTTCTCTTTATGTCATAGTGTAGGTTTTCTGACCCTCCTTTCTCCTCTTCTCAAGAGCGTCTCAAACAGAACCAGAATTCTAATTTGGTCTGTTGATAACAAAGGTCCACGTTATTTAGGACTTGATCTTGAAAGTGATTGCAAGATTCTGGGAATCCTTTCTTCCTCTGATAGCCCCCAAATCTCCTGCACTCTTTCCTACCTCCTCGCACCTGCTAAAATCAGAGACCTGGCCAACCTGCTTCTGGCTGCTTTCTTTCCTCATCTCCCACCCCCACCCCACCTGCACAGGTCACGGGCATTAACTGAGTTTGTTCAAACTGGAAACAATCTTTAATTCTCCTCTCTTATACATACTAACAAACACAAGAATGATATTAGAAATTGCACACACACACACACACACACACACACAATTGAAGACAAGCAACCTGAGGCCCTGGGCTATTCCTTACAGTTTAACTAAAGTGTTAATCTGTTATCCTGGTTAGTATCAGATGCTACTGCAGGTGGGTGCAGGGAAATTCTGATGCAGTCATTACGGTTTCAGGATGATAAGTAAATGGCATCTCATTAGAAAGAATAATGACGACCCTCTACTGGGTACATGTGAAGTCCCAGGAACTATGCTAAGTACTTTTTTAAGTGGCCATATTTAATCTTATAACCAGCCTTTGAGCCGAGTATTTTTCTCAGATGAGGAAACTGAGGCTCAGAGAAGGTAGGTAACTTTCCCTAAATCACACAGTCAGTAAGTAGTTAAGGCGACAATTGAACCCAGGTCCATCCAACTCTAGAGCCCCAGCTCTCAGCCACCAGCCACTGTTGAGCCTCATGTCGCCAGTGATCAGAAGCAACTAGAGCAAGGCAGGGCCCAACCAACCACCAACCCTGTGAAAGAGCAACACACAGACGCAGGCATCGACAAAGGGAATGGCTTCATGGAAGTCGTTCATTCAAGGAATCTTCAACGGGTGAGCACAAAGTAACATGAAGTCACAAGTCACGCAAGTGCTCTGAAGGGGAAGAGAGAGGTGCTGGGAGAAAGAATGACAAACTGCAGTTGGGAAAGTCCTCTGAGAAAGGGCATTTTAGACTGAGACTAAACTGGGCCTTCTGGGTTGGAGAAAGTTTGGACCTGTGAGAGGCCCTTCCAAGCTGGGGGAGGTCCCACCCCCACTTCCTCTTCAGTTTTCCATTGGTAGGTTAGTTAATCAATAACAACAACAAAATCCAACATTTACTAAGCATTTACTAAGTGCCTGCCACTACAGCAAAAGATCCCTACATATTAACTTATTTAATCTTCAAAATAACCCAACAAGGCAGGTCCTTGTATTCTCCCTTTTTCATAGAGGAAGGAACTGAGTCTTGGGCGATTTGGCCCAAGCCCCACCCCTAGTAAGCAGTAGAGAGTTGTGATTTGGTCCCATGTGTCCTGCATCCTAATGCCAAGCTTCTTATGACCACACAACCTCTGGCTCCCAGTACATTCACGGGCAGCCTGACTGAGGCTGGCAGCATATCCACAGCCTCAGACTGGCCCTCAATTCCCGCCAAAGGCACCGAAAGCCTGCGGCATCTTTACATACTCTAGGATTAGCCTCCTGAGCCTGACTCCTCCAGGATCCTAACATACCACGTAAGCCTCCCTCCCCATTCTGCTTTAATTTTTCATTAGTTCAAACAGAATCAGACTAATCCTCAATCATATTTTGTACCCTTCTTCCCACTAGAATGGTCAGTAAAATTACAATAACTCAGGAATCCAGGCTTACCAAACATCTGCCGGATATTGAGGGAATGTCCCCACACATATGGGGTTAGACTGAGAAACTCTGGGTTGCTAGTAGATGTCGCGACCTTTGAAAGCAAAGAGCAAGGACAAAAAAGATGTCCCTGCCTGCCACCTGCCCATACATACCCAGAGTCATCCCCAGACAGAAACAGCTCATTCCCCTGACTCTGAACCTCAAACCCACGTCCACAAGGACCTCTTTCTTTGTTTCCTTTCCACACCATGGGACAAAATTCCCCTGGAAGTGGAGATGCAAAGATTCTATCATCACAACTTGGGGTATAAAGTCCTCAGGTGAAGTATAGCCAGGACAAGCTCTGGGAGCAACCTGACATGGGCAATTTCTGGTCTAGAACACTGTGATTGTTTCAAATTACCTAGTCCAAGAATGAGACTAAAAGAACAGAAGGCTTTCCCTGCTTGGTCCAGGAAAACTACACCAGGGAAATGGCTTGTCAGGCATAAGAAATCTGGCTCAGAGCCAGGGAAATCAAGCTAGCCTCTGGGGAGGGTCGGATTAGGGGATTCTGTATGATCCAAATGATGAGGGAGCCAAAAGGAAGCCCCACACGCACTCCGTTTGACAAGACGACACCAGAGAGAGCTCCCTTTGATAAGAACACACACAAAACCTAGCAACAGCATCACAGGAAATATTTATAAAAACTTCTAAAATGTAACAACGTGACCATAACTAAAAATCCTCAGGAAAGTCTTACTAGTGATTTAGTACGTACTGTACATTTTGACAGCATTTGTGTTGTGTTTTCAAAAACTCCAGAAAAAATGACCTCTGTTTTACGAGAAAGAGAGAAATGATTAAATGAAAGCCAAAAGGCTGAGATGCAAACTGAAGTTAAGATCTCATTTACATAAAAAAGGATATAAGGAAACCAAAGGAAAATGGAAGCAAAGAAAAAGAATTTCTGTTGGAGCCAGGAAAGGACAGAATCAACATGCAGAAAATTAAGCCAGTAATGTAGATAACACACCTGAAAAGCTCTCCAAGAGTGCAGAAAAAAAGGATGCAGATTTCAAAGGAAACTTCAAGAAGAAGAGAACAGACCTCGGGAAGAGTTAACAGAGATCCAGCCAATAAGGCACTATGACAGAGGGAAAAATGAAAATGGGACAGGAACACTAATCAAGGTATAGCAGAAGACATCTATATGTCAAAAAATATCTTAGTGCTGGAGGGGAGGTTGGAATGTATCAACCTTATTTCTATCTTTGGAAATTTCAAAAACTTAAACTCTCCACCCTCACACCCCACCCCTCTCCAGCCAAAATGGTAGGAACAAAAATAAGGCAGACTTCAGAGAATATTAATTACCAAAACACAATTTGAAGAAAGAAATATTGTGAATTCAAGAATTCTATAACCAGTCAAGTGGTCCTTTGGATGGGAAGGCAGGAGGAAGACAGTGAGTTTTTTTTTAAATACTCAAACAGATACTTTAAACAAGATTTTAGACCTAATTATTAAAATTTAAAACTTACGGTGAAATACGTACATATTAGGAATAATGCTGAACAGTGATACAAACTAAGTCACTGCAATTGTGATAGAAATCAAAAGCAAATGTAAAATGATTTCCAAAGGATTATTTGTGTATATATACTGGAAAAATAGGAAGTTAAAATATAATAATAAAATGATACTTAAATGCCAAGCTAACAAGGATAAAAAGTGGTCATATATGAAAGAGTTAAAATTTACTGTATTAATTTTGCATTTTATCACTAAAGAAGCAAACGCTAATGTATGTTTTTTTAAAAAGTATTTATATTAGAGTAGGGAAAATTGTCCATAAAATGACATACATACACATGATCATACCAGTTTATTCATAATGGAAAAAAACCTGAAAAAATGCTAATGCTTTTAACAGGCAAATAAACAAACTGTAGTATATTCATGAAATGGAATACTACTCAGCAATAAAAAGAGCAAACTATCGACAACAATAATATGGACTAATCTCAAAAGCATCATGCTGAATGAAAGAAGCCAGACCTAAAAGAGTGCATATCAGGTAAAACTAATCTACAGGGATACAAGTCACATCAGCGGTTGCCTGGGGTGAGTGGGGTGGGTGTGGAGAGGACGCCTGCACAGGGCAGGTGGAGCAAGTCCTAACTCCCGGTCCTGTGCGTGTGAACCCATTTGTAAACAGGATCTTAAGATGAGGCCAAATTCAGTCAGGGTGGGCCTTAGTCCAGTATGTCTGGAGTTGTTATAAGCAAAGGAAACATGGACACACAAGAACAGATCAGGGGGGAGACGAAGTGCATATTGCCATGCTAAGAAGAGCAGGTTGAACACCAGCAAGCCACTACCAGAATGCTAGACTGTAGAGAAGGCCTGGCCTGCCCATACCTTAATTTTGGATTTCTAGCCTCCAAACTGTGAGCCAAAGACATTCCTGCTGGTTAAGTTAACCAGTTTGTGGCATTTCATTACAGCAGCCCTGGAAAACTAAGACAAGGCACAAGGGAACTTTCTGGGGAGATGGCAATGTTCTATATCTTGACTAAGGTGGTGGTGTACACGTTTGTTAAAAAGTCATCAATCTTCACAATTAAAATGCGTGAATTTTATTGTGTACAAACCATGTATCAAAAAAGTTGCTTAGAAAATGTATACCAAACATAACTACACCAGAATTTAAAAGGAGGAAATACATTTCAAATTAAATGGTAAGATAGAAACATGGCCCATAGTGCAAAAGACATTTTAGATGTGAAATATCCTTAAAGCATAAACCCAAAAAGCATTAAATAAGAATTGAGAAATGATACCAAATATTTATGAAAAGAAAATGTAAACATCAGAACTCCCTCAATAAAAAAGTAAAACTTTCAGATGGAATTTTGAAAAAAATAGGATAGGACATACCTCACAATTTATGCAAAAATTAACTCAAAATGGATCAAAGACCTAAGAATAAAATATAAAACTATAAAACTTCTACAAGAAAGCTTAGGAGAAAATCTTCATGGCCTTGGGTTTGGCAATGATGTTTCAGAAATAACACCAAAAGCCCAATCAATAAGAGAAAAAAATGATAAACTGAACTCTATTAAAATTTAAAATTTTTTGTTCTGTCACAGACTTGATTAGAAAAATATTTGCAAATCACATATCCTGTAAAGGATATTCATCCAAAATATATAAAGAACTCGTAAAAATCACCAATAAGAAAACATATGGCCCAATTAAACAATGGGCAAAATATATAAATAAATACTTCATGAAAGAAGATATAAAGAGTTAAATAAGCATATGAAAAGATGCTTAATATCATTAGACGCTAGGGAAATACAAACTAAAACCACAATGAGATACTACTACTAGCTAAAATTAAAAAAAAAAAAAAAAACTTACAATACCAAACCTGGCAAGAATGCTAAGCCCACAGGAACTCTAATTTATTGCTGTTGGGAACATAAAATGGTACAGGCATTTTAGAAAAGAGTTCAGCTATCTAGCTTTCAAAAACCAATTACAAAGCATGCAAAAAAAACAAGAAAGTATGGCTTGTTCACAGAAGAAATTAACAGAAACTGTCACTGAGCAAGCACAGACATTGGACTTACTAGAAACCAAGATTTTAAATCAATTGTTTTCTACTGTCTTAAATATACTCAAAGAAAAAAGGAAACCATGATGAAGGAGCTAAAGGAAACCAGGAGAATGATGTATTAATGAATAATATCAATAAAGAGACAGAAATTATAAAACAGAAGCAAACAGAACCTATGAGCTGAAAAGTAAAATAGCTGAAATTTAAAAAATCACTAGAGAGAATCAATAGTAGATTTGAGCAGGCAAAAGAAAGAATAAGCAAATTTGAAGATAAGTCCATTGAAATTATTCAGTCTGAGGAGCAGAAAGTAAAAAGAATGGAGAAAAATGAGCAGAGTCTAAGGGAACTGTGGGATGCCATCAAGCATACCAACATATGCATAATGGGATTCCCAGCCCAAAAGGGATAGAAGGGGGCAGGAAGAATGTTTAGGGGAATAATGGATAAAAATTCCAAATTTAATGACTGACATAATCCACGCATCCAAGAAGCTAAGAAACTCCAAGTAGGATAAACTCAAAGAGATCCACAATGATCCATGTTATAAACTGTTGAAAGACAATGACAAAGACAAAATAATGAAAGCAGAAAGATGGAGCAAACAAATAATGTACAAGGGATCCTCAATAAGACTAATAGCTGATTTCTCAGCAGAAACTACGGAAGCCTGAAGGCAGTGGGATGACATTTTAAAGTGCAAAGAGAGGAAAAAACCTGTCAATCAAGACTTCTATATCTGACACAAAGATATCTGGAAAGTTCTCCAAATACTGGGAAATTAAACCACATACTTCCAAATAATGAGGGTTCAAAGAAGTCTCAGGAAAAATTTGTAAATATTTTGAACTAAATGAAAAAGGAGAGCACCACCCAAAGAAGAGGCAATCTGCAAAGACTGTGAAAGCTCTTTTTCCCCACATTGGTTTGTTTTTGTTAGATCCTGGCACTCAAGGAAATCTCTGTCATATTAGCTGGGTACAAATTTTAAAAACATACAGCTCAAAGACTAAATCCCAGACTTAACACATTAAAATATTAAAATCCACAGTGTGCAACAAAAGATTAAAAGATAAAGAAGCAAGAAATGGTGGAACATCCAAAGGAACAAGATAAAAAGTCAGAAACCATCAAAGACCAGATTTTGGACATTCTGAACAAAAACTTAAAAAAAAAAGATCGTCAATATGCTCAAGGAGATAAAGGAAAATGCAGAGAAAGAACTAAAGGATATATCAGGAAAATAATGAATGAACAAAATGAGAATCTCAATTAACAGACAGAAATTTTATAAAGAAACTGAATAGAAATACAATTGACTAAAATAACTGAAGTGAAAAATTCCCTAGAGGATATAAACAACAGTTCAAGGCTGGCAAAATAAAAAACTAGTCAACTTGAATATATTACAATTTAAATAATTCAGACTGTGGAGCAGAAAGAAAAAAAGAATAGAAAAAAGTAAGCAAAGACAGAGACCTGTGGGACACCATCAAGTTTTTTATAGTTTAAAAAAACTATAGGACTGTACAACACAGTGAACCTTAATGCAAAGAACCAAAATAAGAAACTATTCTTACAAAAATGGACAAGCACATGAAAAAGAGGGTCAATCTCATTGTTCCTTGGGGAAATTAAAATTAAAATTTTAATGTGTATATCAATATACACATTATGGGAATCCCAGAAAGAGAAGAAAGGGAGAAAGGGGCAGAGAGAATATTCAAAGATATAATGGCTGAAAACTTCCCAAATTTAATAAAAGACATGAACATACACATTCAGGATTTTCAGCAAACCCCAAACAGGATAAACTTAAAGAAAACCATGCCAAGACACATAGTAGTCAAATCGTCAAGTGCTAAGAATAAAGAGTTCTGAAAGCTTCAAGATAAAAGCAACATGTTATGAAGAAGGCAGCCCCAATAAGATTAAATGTTGATTTCTCATCAGAAACCATGGAGGCAAGAAGACAGTGGGATGAAATATTTAAGTGCTAAACGGAAACAATTGCAGGCTGTATTAGTCTGCCAAAGGGCTGCCAGAAATCTGTTGGCTTTTATAAAGGGCATTTATTTGGGAGGAAAGCTTACAGTCCTCAGGCCATGTAAAAGTCAGGGATGCTTTCTCACCAAAGTGAGCAGCTATTGATCCTGCCATGCTGTCACATGGCGAAGCAAGACGGTTGCCCATCTCTGCCCAGGTTTCTCCTTCCCCTCCGAGCTTCCTCTCATGCGCAGCTGTTCCACTTCATCCCAAATTCAGCTGTAGGCTGGCACAGGGCTTGTCTCTTAGAGCTCCTATATCAGTCTCAGCTGTTCTGCTCACTTCCCAAGGTCAGCTATCAGGCAAATGGCGCCTCTCTTCCCCGGGCCTCCGATGTTTGAGCCTTCTCCTTTCTGTCACATGGCAGGATGAAAAATGACAAAGCTCTCTCTTCCTGTGTCTGTCTCTGTGAGTGTCCATTTATGTCAGACCCAGCAAGAAGGCAGGGACTCAACCTGAGAGACATGCACTGATATAGAATCAAAAGCCCAAAACAATCTTATAAAATAATCTAATCAAAGGCCCCACAGCTGAGTTTAATGCAATCAAAGGGTATCACACCCAAAGGAATATATTAGTTTACAAACATAATCCTTCTCTTTTTGGGATTCATAAAATAATCTCAAATGCTACACTAGCCAAGACTCTTATATCCAGCAAGACTGTCTTTCAAAAATGAGGAAGAAATTAAGACATTCCTAGATAAACAAAACCATAACCACTAGATCTGCCCTGCAAGCAAGGCTAGAGAGAGTTCTGCAGACTGAAAGGAAAGGACACTAGACAATGGATCAAAGCAGCATGAAGAAATAAAGACTTATGGTAAAGGTAACTATAGTCCCAAGTGTCCATCAGTAGATGAATGGATAAACAAAATATGGTATATATTTACAATGGAATATTATACAGCTGTAAAAGGAATAAAGTTTTGATATATGCAACAATATAGATGAACCTTGAAGACATCATGTTGACTAAAATAAGTCAGACACAAAAGGACAAATATTATATGATCTCACTGATAGGAAATAATAAGAATAACCAGGGTGTGGGTTGGGAATGCTTAACTGGTACAGGGTTTCTATTTGGGGTTATGGAAAAGATTTGGCAATGGATGGTGGTGATGGTAACACAACATTGTGAATGTAATGAACAACACTGAATTATATATTTGAATGTGGTTAAAAGTAGGGAAATTTTAGGTTGTATATACATTGCAAGAATAAATTTTTTTAAAAAAACTATAGGACTGTACAACACAGTGAACCTTAATGCAAAGAACCAAAATAAGAAACTATTCTTACAAAAATGGACAAGCACATGAAAAAGAGGGTCAAACTCATTGTTCCTTGGGGAAATTTAAAATTAAAACAATGAAAAACACTGACAAAATTTTAAACATCCTATGTTGGCTAAAATATGGGAAAATCAATAGCCTCAGCATTCTTAAAGAATATAAGCTGATACATCCTAAGTGAGGGTAATTTAACAAATATCTATAAAAATTTAAAATACACAACCCCCTTCCTCCTCTCCACACACAGTACATAAGTTCACATCATACTAACTTGGGCCAATGGACTGCAAGCGGAAGAAATATGTCACCTCTAAAGAGATAACATGAATTTCCTATTCTTTCTCTTCTCTGCTATGGTAACCAGGGAGGCCGTGAGTTCCATATGGTACAGCTTTAAGACAGTTAAGCCTCCACCTGCAACCTGGACCCCTGAGGGAGTAGGTGCAGCCCAAGCCCCCACCAACCAGCACTGGACACGTTGCGTGAGTGAGAAATAAATCTCTGTTGTGTTAAGCCACAAGGGGGAAAATGTACAAATCCTTCACCCAGTAATTTGACTTTTGGGTATCCAACCTGATTATAGTATCATTTGTAATGGAAAAAAATAAAGCGATTCTAGGTAATTGTCTATCAAAGGAAAATGGCAAAAGAAATGAAGATAAAGCTATATGTCTTAATATAAAGTGTCATATCATTTATATTAAAATATACATATGGAAATAAAAAGATTAACTGTCTGGAATAATTCACTCTTAATTGTCTATGACTATTGCCTAATTATTAAAAATGGTTGGCTCTGAGGTAGGAAGTGAGAACAAGGAAAGAGCGGAAAAGGTTAAGGGGACTTTCCCTTTTTATTCAATGTTCTGTATTATTTAGCTTCTTTCAATAAAAACTATTTATATAGTACCTATGCTTTCATTAAATATAATATTTTAAAAATTCATACAATTCCTAGATTGACAATGACCAGTCAGAAGGTAAAATGGACAAACTGATAACATTCCAAAAAGCAACAAAAAGATTAAACAACTAAAGTTAAGTTTAAAAGAATATTGAGAAAGTATAAGAAAAGCCACAAAATTATACTGGTATATCTTAAAGGACTTGAATAAAGGAAGCTGTATGCACCATGTTTCTGGATGGGAAGTCAATATATTAAAGATGTCTGCAACAAATATTGATAAATATGATGCAGTTACAATTAAAATCCCAATGGGTCCATTTTGGGAATTTTACAAAATGATCCTCAAATACCTCTGGGAGAAGTAAAAATAACCAAGAGATTTTAAAAAGGAATAATAATGAGAAGGCACTTTCACAATTACTCAATAAAACATTCTTATATAAGCCACAAGGATTGTGAATATAGTATTGGGAGAGGGAAAAAAATCAACTGTACAAGACAGAAATCCCAGAAACATCCCTCAGTATATTAAGAAATATAGTCTGTAAAAAAATAGCATCAAAAATCAATGCCAACAAAATTAAAAAAATAAATCAATGCCAAGGAGGGAGGGGACAAGATGGCAGCAGAGTAAGGTGCTCTAAGATTCGGCCTACAGTGCAGTGAGTCATCAGCCAGAGCTATCTAAATCACCTCTTTGGAGGAGCAGGGAGGGCAGGAAACCAGAAGAGCATCCTGCAATATACTTAGAAGAACAGAAGGAGGCTGCAATGAAGATTCACGAGCAGAAAACTCCAAGCCATGGAGGCCAGCGCCTGACTCCTGTGAGCAGCACAAGCCATCTCTGGAGCTATTCTATGCTACATTTCCCAAAACTGGGGGAGGAAGAGACAGTCAGGGCACCGATTTCAGCTACTGATTAGTAAATTCAGCTGCCTAAAGTCTAATCCTAAGAACAGCTAAAGCATGAGCCTATCCAAGTCAGAAAGAGGCTGGTATCCTCCATTTTAACTCTGCCGCTGGCATGAGGGGAAGCAGGCTAATTGAAAATCACAGTGAAGGCAGGCACTGGCTTCTTTCCATCCAGGTGAGATTGTAGCCCTAGCCCAGGCTCAGACCCACCCCTGCTCTGGAATGGAGGTAGCTGGGGGTTCAGGCGCCAGCCTCTCTGGGATATTGCAGGCACATTTGGCATGCACAGACTAGACTGGTGGGCAAACCAATAGGATACAAGGGGTGAGTGTTTCCTCAACCCCTCCAGGCAAATGCAGGCACTTTCAGGCCACATGGACTGGAATGTTGGGCACACTTGTGGATCCATCCCTGCCACTAAGAGGGCAGAAGGGACACTGCCACCTCAGCCTCTCCAGGCAACTGCAGCTGCTTGTGGCCTACGTGGACTCGACTGTTGGAAAGATCTATGACCCATCCCTGCCCCTAACAGGGCAGGAGGAGGGATAGTGCACCCTAAGCCTCTCCAGGTAACTGCAATTGCTTTCAGCCTGCACGTGCTAGATTGCCGGGCAAACCAGAGGCTCCATTCCCACCCTTGGCAGGGGAGGAGGGGAGCTGGTACTTCATCAGTCTACCTGATGAACAACTGTGTTCAGTTTTGACTCACACAGCTTAGTTCACTGCCCACACCTGCAGCTCCATCCCTGCCCCAGGCAGGGGAGGAAGGGACAGAGAGCTTCATCAGTCTCTCCAACTACAAATAGTCTTGGCCTGTATGGCTTGGACTACTGCACACGGCTGTGGCTCCATCCCTACCTCTTGCAGGGGAGAAAGGGGAATGAAGCTTCATCGGTTCCTAGGGTATGTGAGCAGCTTCCGTCTCTATGGATTACAATACCAACCTCATCCTTGGCTGCTATTTCTCAACCAGCAAGGGAGAAAGGGGAAGAAACTGATGAAAAGAGCTGAGAAAAATCCAGATTGGCTAAACACAAGCCAATATAAAGTTCCAAATTAAGTTGAACCAAGTATCAAAGAGGGGCTGTAACACAAAGCCAATCAAATAGAAGGCCCTGGATGAAAGAGAGAAAAGGGGCCAAGAAAAAATACATGTAGTAAATAAGATGCCAAGACATCAACAAAAAATTACAATCCATACCAAGAAACAGGAAGATATGGCCCAGTCAGAGGAACAAACTAAGCCTCAAGATGACATAAAGGAGTTGAGAGACAATAACAAATGTTCAAACAAATCTCCTTAATAAATTCAGTGAGATGGCTAAAGAGATTAAAGACATCAAGAAGACACTGGGTGAGCACAAAGAAGAATCTGAAGGTATACATATAAAAATAGCAGGTCTTATAGGAATGAAAGGCACAATAAATGAATGAAAAATACACTGGAAGCATATAACAGCAGATTTGAAGAGGCAGAAGAAATGATCAGTGAGCTTGAAGACAAGGCCTCTGAAAGCAAACTTACAAAAGAAGAGATAAAGAAAGGGAAAAATTGAAATGGGTCTCAGGGAACTAAGAGATGTGCAAACATATCTGTCGTGGGTGTCCCAGAAGGAGAAAAGAAGGGAAAAGTGCAGAAGGAATATTTGAGGAAATAGTGAAAAATTCCCCAACCCTATTGAAGGACATGGATATCCAAGTCCAAGAAGCACAACAGACTCCCATCCAAATAAATCCAAATAGACCTACTGCAAGACATATACTAATGAGAATATCAAAATGACAAAAATGAAGAAAGAATCCTGAAAGCAGCATCACATACAAGGATGCCCAAAAAGATTAAGTGCAGATTTCTCATGAGAAACCATGGAAGTAAGAAGGCAGAAGTATGACAGATTTAAGATATTGAAAGATTAAAAACTGCCAGCCAAAGAGGAGGGTTATTGGTGTGGGGTATCCCCATATTGGGTATATATGGGAGTAAGCTAACCTGGGCATACATATAAGGCATATAAATGTATTCAAATGTTCATAGGGCATTCTCATAGTGGGTGAAGATTCACACAGTAACTGAAAGAATATCAAATTCCCATCCTGGGGAGCTCTGCCACATTCACTAATGGATCAACAAGAATCCCCCGAGTACAGGGGCAAGGACTAGTGAAGGAGGATGGTCCATTGACGGGCCCTTGATATTGATGACTGTGTGTATGAACCTTTACTCTGGACATTGAAACTTAGCCTAATATTATAGGGTAACTAGGAGTTGCTTCCTGGGAGCTTTCTTGTTGCTCAAATGTGGCCTCTCTCTAAGATGAACTCAGCATATAAATACATTACCTTCCCACAAGCATGGGACATGACTTGTCACGGGGGATGAGCTTCCCTGGCACCGAGAGATGACTACCAAGCAACAACTAGCAATTTAACTGGAAAAAGACCTTGACCAAAAGGGGGAAAAGGTAAAGACAAATGAGTTTATATGGCCAAGAGACTTCGAAGTGAGTTGGGAGGTCACTCCAGAGGTTACGTTTATGTATGTCTCATCAGGATCTCGTTGATGCCAAAGTAGATATTACACTAAATAGTGGGGCTCCTGAGGGCTCTGGAGACATCCAGACACTACAGTTAGGGCAGATAGCTCAGGAGTTTGGTGCCTTGCAAGAAGGCTCTACTTTGGAATTTATGCTCCCCAGGGTGACAGAGTTGTACTCAATTGTGGCTTCCCTAAACATGGCTCTTATGACCTTCTATTTGAACCTATAATTAGCACTAGAGTTGGTATATGTATGTCCAAGAGACTGAAATCTTTGGGCTGTCCATGTGCCACCTGGGCCCTGAATCTCAATGGAGTTGCAACTCCTACTCTCCAGTTCATTGGTCTCATCCAGGACAACTAACATGGAGATGATGATGGACAACTACCATACCAAGGAACCGATAGAGTCTACAACTGCAAGCAAGAAAGTCCCATCCAGTGGCCCCATGGGATCGCAGCCCCCTCTCAATCAGAGGTGGCGTCGACAACACAATCCCAGAATCCTCAGGATTGGGGAATGAACTATGGGCTAAAGTAGACTTACTGGTATTCTACTATGGACTTATTGTGATTCTAGCAATGGAAGAAATTATATCATTGATATGGAAGCAGTGGTCACTGGAGGTTCTGAGGGCAGGAAGAGGGAAAAACAGGTGTAATATGGGGGTATTTCTGGGACTTGAGAATTGTCCTGAATGACATGGCAACGACAGATGCCGGCCATTTTATATCTTGCCATAACCTACAGAATTGTGTAGGAGAGAGTGTAAACTACAATGTAAACTTTAATCCATGCTTAGTGGCAATGCTCCAAAATGCATTCATCAATTGCAATAAATGTACCTCACTAATGAATGATGTTGTTAATGTGGGAAAATGTGGGAGGTGTGGGGTACAGAGCATATGGGAATTCCTCTATATTTTTTATGTGACATTTGTGTAATTAAGTATCTCTAAAAAAAAACAAAACAAAAAAAAAACAAATGCCAACCAAGAATTTTATATCTGGCAAGACTGTCTTCCAAAAATGAGGGCAAGGATAGAATATTCACAGATAAACAGAACTGAGCAAGTTTGTAACAAAGAGAATGTCTTTGCAGGAAATATGAAAGGGAATGCCACAGCCTTAAAAGAAAAGAGAGAGAAACTTGTAAGATATTCTAGAAATGAAGATTATATCAATAAAAATAAGTACAGGTGTAAAAAGAGTGGTGACAGATAAAACCCAACGATCAAAATTGGTGAAGTAAGAAGTGCCTGTAGAGTAATAACACTGAATGTTAATGGATTAAAGTCCTCAATCAAAGGACACAGACTGGCGGAATGGATAATAAAATATACCAACTATATGCTGTCTGGAGGAGACTCACCTTAGACCCAAAGATACAAATAGACTGAAAGTGAAAGGCTGGAAAAAGATATTCATACATGCAGTAAAAACAACAACAACAACAAAAAAGCAGGAGTAGCTATACTTATATGGGATAAAATAGACTTTAAAATCAAAGCTGTTATTAGAGAAGGAAAGAAATTATATACTAATAAAAGGAACAATTCACCAGGAGGAAATAATAATCATAAATGTATATGCACCTAACAGTAGGCCCCAAATTACAGGAGGCAAATACTGGCAAAACTGCAGGGAGAAATAGATGTCTTTACAATAATACTTGCAGACTTCAATGCACCACTCTCATCATTGGATAGATCATTTGGGCAAAGGATCAATAAAGAAACAGAGAGCTTCAATAATATGATAAATGAACTAAACCCAATAGACATATACAGAACATAGCAACCAAAAACAACAGGGTATACGTTCTCCTCAAGTGCTCATGGATCTTTCTCCAGGAGAGACCATATGTTGGGTTACAAAGCAATTCTCAATAAATTTTTTAAAATCAAAATTATACAAAAACACTTTCTCTGATAATAATGGAATAAAGCTGGAAATCAACACCAGGCAGGAAAAGGGAAAATTCACAAATACATGGAGATTAAAAAACACATTCTTAAATAAAGTCAAAGAATAAATTGCTACAGAAATCAATAAATATCTCAAGACGAATGAAAATGAGAATACAATGTATCAGAATCTATGGGATGCAGCAAAAGCAGGGCTGAAAGGGAAACTCACAACCTTCAATGCTTACATTAAAAAAGAGTAAAGAGCTAAATCAGTGACCTAGCTACACAACTGAAGAAACTAGAAAAATAACAGGAAATTATGCCCAAAGCAAGCAGAAAGAATGAAATAAAGATTAGGGCAGAAATAAATGAAATTGAGAACAAAAATAAATAAAGAGAATTAACAAA
>PVKH010015288.1:0-16150 GCA_004027955.1 Chaetophractus vellerosus | reverse complement strand
TGCAGTGACCTGACTCGGCGCATCGCCGCAGCGGGGGAGGGGAGACAGAGCCGACACAGAAGAATGCAGAGAAATGAACACAGCAAGAGCAAGCAGAAAGGGGGGGATATGTAACAACAACAACAAAAAGAGACCTGAAAATTCCTATACTAGAGTAAATCCTAAATCCAGCTCTACTCCAGCATTTCCCTTTTTTTTTGTTGTTTTTTTAGTAATGTATAATGCCTATGTAGTATCCTTGGAATCATAGCTTTCAAAATATTGAAGAAGATATATTTACCTAATCCTATTATGTCATTTCTAGGTTTTAACTATGAAAACGTTATAAAAATTTACAAGAGTGTGTCCTTGTATATAAATTTCTAGAATGATGTTACATACACAGGACTTATGTGAATCACAGTAATTTAAGTGCTTAAATTATTTTGGAGAGAATTTCAATGTTTAAAAGCTATTTGAAATTTGCTTCTTCATTCAAAAGAATATCTATTCTTTCAAGTAGACAGTATTTCTGGGAAGCACATAGGTCTGTTATTTTGACCATGGAAGGGCTCCTATATTATCACTGCACAATGGAGGGAAAAGATGCCTAAGACATGGAAACTGTCCTCAAGAATCTTACAGTCAAGCAAGATAATAAATATAGCACAAGAGGAAACCTATCTGTCAGAGTAGAGAATAGGGAAAATGTGCAATGGAACTTCAGAGGAAAAGAATTACTTCCAACTAGAAGAGGCCTTGGGCTGGTGGCAGGGCTTAGAGGAGGAAAGAACTTTTGCAGTTCTATGTGAGGGGCAGGTAGATGCTTTTCAGCTTTACACCCTACAACTTCCTTTCCCAAGTATGAATGTGGTATTTTCAGTTTCCTCACCATGATGTGAGTTGTACTTTAAAAGCAACTTTTAAATCAAGAGTATGTATAAAGTTTTACTTATTATGAATGAAGCATAAAATTTTTGTCATTTTACATAAACTACATCACTTAATCTCTATTTCCACAATCTATTAAATTAGGTAATAATTATGATTCTTGTTTTACATTTACAAAGTTGAAGGTTAGAGACTTTGTCTATGATAAATGACACGCCTTAGGTTTTGAAGGCAGGCAGGCCAATGCCAGAGGCAACATCTTTGTCCACTCTGCTGCATTGCCCATAAGGACCTTACGACCCAAGAGGAATCATTATTCATCCAACACGGGTCACGTGGTTCCACTTCAAGATCTTTCCATAGGCAAACGGAATGGTCTCCTTCCTTGTCTCCACTGGTTGATAGATCACGACCTACCCTGCCCCGCCCCCAAACTTCAAAACTCATGGCAGAAAAAAAGAAAACTAGCTGGACTATGGCACCTCCATACGAGGGTGAGACCTGCAAGTCTTTCTGAACTCTGTCTTCTTCCTATTCCCCACATGTAGTCAACCTAAGCTAGAGTTGTCTTTCTTGCTAAAATAATTCTTTATCAGTGCTCTTCCCTCTCTCTCTCTACTGCCACTGCCTTAATTCAAACCCTCTTCTGCCATCTGGATACTAACCCTTACTTTACATCTAGTCTTGTTTCCTTTAAATTTATTCTACACATTCTACGAGAGCTTTTCTAAAATGTAAATCTCATCAGAACACTCTTTTTGCTTAAAATTCTTTAACAGGCTCCTCATATTCTACAGCAGTGTTCCCTGGGGCATGTATTGAAAATTCAGAGTCCAGGACCTCTCCTGAAGGTCCTGATTCTGTAGGTGCCTGATCTGTCTGGGCATCTATATTTACAAGCACTTTGGAGCTTCTTATCACCAGGCAAGTGAGGTAAACAGTGCTCTACAGGATTAAGCATAAGCTTCTTAGTGTGGTAAATAAGGATCTTCGTCATACAGTCCCTACTTGCCCCTCCAGCTTCCATTTTCACCATTCTTTCTCTCACACAAACAGTAATATCAATCTGGTTGTTGCTACACACATACCACATTGCCTCACACTTTGGGGCCTTCACACTGGCTTTTCCATCTGCTCCCCTCACCCTCCCTACCATGTTCACCTGGAAACAATCCTCTGAGGTCACCCACACCTTATAAGACCTTCCTTCTTCTGCAAAGCCTTCCACAAATACTTCAGACAGAATTACCCACTCCCTATTCTGAAATACTTTATAACCTAAATGCTACATGCAATGTTAGAAACAAGTACATTTATTTGTTGTCAGAAAGATTGCTGCTTGGAAGTGGCAGAGCCAAGATGAGCATTCCAAAGCTGCCATTCTCTACACCAAGCTGCCTCCTTCAGTGTCAACAATCCTTCCTTGATCCATGTACCCTAACACTGAATGCCTTGCATAAGAGCTGTGTGCCCCCTCCCACCCCTGCCTCCTGGAGATGGTAAGTTGTTGAAGGCAGGGACCCTTTTAATTTCCATCTTTTTAATTCCCAGAGTACCTTGCTCAATGAATATCTTTGTGTATTAAGTTAAAAATGCATATACTTAAAAGAAGACTTGCTTTATGTCTCTAAAAAGGTGTGTATGCCTACACATCAGCCCAGGTGGGTAACAATCTGTCCTAAAAGGACACCCACGAGATAGATTCCACAAGCTTTCAATAATCAATGACATCAACTTTTCTTCACCATTCACATTTAGTACTTAGAAACTTTGGATGTGTTATTTTAGAGGATGGCATTTCTTACAAATGTTAGCTAGAAGAAAAAAAAAAGAGGGAAATTTACACTCCTAGTCTACTTTCATAAAACTTTAAACTTAAAAAATATGAATGCTTGGTTTTGAGGCAACAGTAACATTTCTAAGATGTTAGGAAGATTTAAGTAATAAGAGTTTTTATTTAGTAAATATTCTAGTGACTAAAGGGTAAGCATCTTTATCTTATATTAGATATTAGAATTTATCAGTCTCAAAATCATTAGAACTTAAATAGATTCAACTGTAAAATTCTCCTGAAAACGATTTAGATTTTTTAGAATTATTTGGAATACATATCAGGAGAGGGTAAAATCTCAGCCTCTGTAATGATCATCAATTATCATTCTACTTGAAAAGTAAAGAATTTCTGACAGTTCTAATTGATTAGATAATGGATAACGGAGAAGTTGCCCTGTGTTTACAAAAGATGCCTCATACTCATCAGACTGTACAGTCTACTGATAGTGATACCATCACCTAGGTGTTCTGCTTCTGAACTGTAGCATCTTACCATCCTCAGAAAAGAAATGCTAAGGCCCAGTTATTTTCCTGCCAAATTGAGAAGGGGGGAAATAAAGAACTTTCTAACCAAAGGCAAGAAACAAAAAATAGTACCTCACTACATGTAACTAGCCTGTAAAATCAAGAAAATAAAATGTTCATGTCACACACTTGATCAAAAACTTCCAGCCTCTCTCTATGTTAAAAGGTAAAACGCACAAGTAAAAAATAAGATCCATAAATGCAAACATTAGATTCCTAGAGCTTTAATTTAAAAGATCATCTATTCAAGCCTACTTTACAGATGAATAAAAGCCCAAAGAGATTGAGGGACTCATCCAAGGACATACAGCTAGTTAATATCAACAGAGGATGGGGATAAGGGGAGATAAAAGGACAGGTACTGGTTCCAGGCAATGTCAGGTGCTTAACACATGGAATCCCACTTAATATAATCCCCAGGACAACCGAGAAGGTAAGTAGATTTCCCTCTGCTTTACAGAGAAACCGAGTCTATCAGATATTGAGCAAAACTGAAACTTGAACTAGCATCTCTCTATCTCCCAGGTCTGTGTCCTTTTCAGTACACCACAACCCTGGAACACAGGCCTATTGACCCACAGGCCAAGATTCTAGACACTAACCCATGGAGATGAAAAAGAACTCACTACTAAGTTTTGCCTACATCACCCAAAATAATTATACTATTAAACTATGAGACTATGAGAAGGTGAAGGACAAATGTAGGAAATCAACAAAAGCATGCAGGGCCTGAAAAATGCAAGAATTACCTCCAGACTCCTTTAGCCATGTGTGAAGACCAATTTCTTCCCACAAGGTCAATCCTATCCTAAATAAGGACCATAAGCCGAATGGACCCTGAGGGCATCATCATAGGAGACTATTTGAAACATTAAGCAATTTCCCTTATTAGGTTTATCGTGACATTTAAAGGCATATATCTATATACTTACGTACAGATAACATAATAAAAAGAAAGTCTATCTCCAAATTCTGACCATATGTACATAATTTAAGACAACATGATAGGACAAAAATGACAAATCCCATTTTGTGAACCATCAGAAAGAATAAAAAATTTAAGAACCTACCTGTAACCAAAGGATTTCTAAGTTTGGGCCAATAGCCATTGATTTACTTAAAGCCAGTATTGGAAGGGAACAGAGGTGGCTCAAGCAATAAAGCTAGTATTGGATACAACAAAATTTCAGTAAGACAAAATAAATTTTAATACCTCTTAAGAATGTCATGGGATCTAAGCAGATGTATTTATATGTTCAAAAGAGTTCATTTATGTTCCAGGCACACAACAGAGTCAATAAGCATAAAGTTTTGATCAATGAATCTACCTTAAAAAGAGAAAGAGGGACCTTATTTTGGAATATATGATGGTCCCGAATGTAAGAGAGTACGACTCAATTATAATTTCCCTACACATGGCTCTTTTGCCCCTTTTATTTGAATCTATAATTAGCACTATACTCGTTAAATATATGTCCTAGAGACTTAAATCTTTGGTCTGATCATATGCCCGTTGAGCCCTGGATCTCAGCAGAGTTGCAGCCAACACCTACTCTCCAGTTCATTGGACTCACACAGGACAACTAACAAAAGGATGATGATGGACAACACCCATCTCCCCAAAACAGAGTATATCTTCAATTGCAAGCAAGATCCCATCCATCTGCCCCATGGGATCTAAGCCCCCTCTCAATCAGAAACAGAGTGGGCATCATCATTCCAAAATCCTCAGGATTGAGGAATGAACAAACATAAGGGGGGGAGTATAATTATGCACTAAAGTAGACATTATTATTCTAGTAATGGAAGAACTTGTAACACTGATATAAAGACAGTGGTCACCAGAGGTTCTGAGGGGAGGGAGAGGGGAGAATAGGTGTAACATGGGGCATTTTGGGGACACTGGAATTGTCCTGCATGGCACTGCAATGACAGATACAGGCCACTACACATTTTGTCAAAACTTATAAAATTTATTTGGTGCAAAGTGTAAACTCTAATGTAAACTATAGACCATGATTAGTAGCAATACTTCAATATGTATTCATCAATTTTAACAAATGGCCCACACTAATGAAAGATGTTGTTAATGGGGAAAAGCGTGGGAGCGGGAAGGAGTGGGGTATATGGGAAACCCCCCATATTTTCGACGTAACATTTATGTAATCTAAAGCTTCTTTCAAAAATAAATAAATAAAATTTTAAAAAAGAGAAAGAGGGTGAAATTTGTGGATTTCTGTTTCTTGTTTCTAGGTTCTAATTAATGCTAGATCGTTGAATAATTGCTAATCCTTACCTTGGAAAATCAGGGTGAGAGAGACCAGGAAACAAATAATTATATCACAATGAGCAAGAGCCTACAATAGAGAAGGGATCAATGGTCTATAGCTGGGAAAATCAGGAAGGCTTCAAGGAGAAGGTGATATTAGAATCGGATTTTCATCAGCAAAAATTCCCTAGGCAGAGAGAGACAAGGATACACTCCTTCTAGCTCTCCTTCTAATATTTTCCTTTTCAAGACCTCGCTTTCTAGCAACCTGAGGGAACTTATAGCTATACAGCAAGGATACTGACATAGTTTGCTTTCATTTCAACGAGGAACTAGATTTAAGTGAACTCCTACATTTGCTTTCTTGCTGTCATTAGAAAGGTAGCTCAAGACTGACTGCTGATGCTGAGGGCCAAACTTGGTAGATGAAAATGGTTTATATTATTGTCTCCTGTGACACCAAAATATTTTTAAGAGCCAAATTAGAAACAAAAACAAATGTCAACATGTGAAGATGAATACTTTACTCCCACTGCAAAAAAAAAAAAATGAATTTCAAGAAACTCTTCGGGTAGAAACAGGAAAGAAAAAGGAAGGGGGAAAATAATATGGCGTCATTGCAGACTATTCTTCCAAAGCAAAGACAATGAAGGGAAAAATAGAACACGTGTATTATAATGTATAGCACCATAAGGCTGTGCTTGATGCTCTGGAGGGCTTCAACAAGTACTGTTCAGCCAAAAATCAATTGAAAAATCAGCATGATAACAGAGCATGAGTTGCCCTATAATAGCCTTAAGACCCCCAAGGCTATGCATGTCCCTTTCATCTGCCACATTGCACTGACTCAAGGGGAACCTCACTTCCTCTCCCTGAGTACAGTACCCATCCGTATTTCTTACCTTCTGCTTTAACCTTCCTTAGAAAGGGCAGCTGGCAGGACTGATGATGTTTTCCAAAGTGGTTTTAGAAATTTTTTTTTTCTTTTTCCGCTTTATCTTTTATCTTTACTTGTCAACTGTCTTCAAATTTATCCTATATCGGTCTTAGGCTATTTCCACCATAGTAAATGGTCAGCAATAATCTCTGAATAACCTAATGAATAATTGTCTTGTATCTTGAATGCCTTAACTAACACACATTAAACTGCCCCTTAATAACATCACAGGTCAGGCTTATGCAAATGTGAAATGTAAGCAATTCACAACATTATTATAAATATACATACATATTTTATCCCAAGAGTTCATCTCAATATTTCTTCAGTCACTTCCCCACAATGCCTGGTTTGTTCAATTTATATTTCTACTTGGCATTTGTTACAAACCCCCATAGATAAGATACATCTGTCCCTTAGTCACAAATCCTGGCATTTTTACCTTAACCCAATCATGAAATGATTGGTTGAAAATCACCTTGCTTAATTTCAGGATTTCCTCATAATAAAACATTTTATTTCCAAACTTTTGAATTTGACATGAGATGTACCAACTCAGTAGTGGCATATCAATGTTTAAGGAGGATACATAAAAACTCTGATCTGTGTGAGGGAAGGAAAAGCTAATTGGGAGTCAGCTTCCCTGTGATTATCAGCTTGTTTATGGGGAGGAGGACTCTTCCGAATGGCACTGTAAATTTATCCCTGATCATGGCGTTAAAACCAGAGCTTATTTCCACAAGCTTCCCTGAAGCCCCCACCCAATCCATTTTGTTTAGTGATGAAGGGTTGTGCACTGTTTTCAGAGAATGACAGTTTTTCATGCTATGATTTTCTCCAGTTTCAAGAAAAATTAATCAGTTGCACAAGCCAGTTGTCAGATTTCTCTTCCCTCATGGCAGAAAGCACACATATTCATTGTCTGCTATAAGAATAAATTTTAGTAATTTTCCCCATGTCAATATGAATATTAGACTGACCCAATTAATATGAAATGCTTCTATGCTGCTGGAACAGACAGTGCTACAGAAAGAGCCATTTGCACAACCTGTTCATGATTATGGGCCATAAGGACACAAAGATGGCACACACATTTGTGGACCATCTGAATTCTTATACGGAGAGGGGAGGGGGGAGAGAGAGTGCATGACGTTAGCTTGACTGTCGTGGGTCATGTTTTTTAATCCAGAGTATTGGACATGTAACACAGCAACAAGAGCTGATCATTTTGTTTAATCACCTTTTGGATCTTTGCCAGATGGTCTCTATTGAGAGCGCTGCAAACAGAGAGAGATGAACTGCATCTAACACGCCACCAGAGCTTTCCCGTAAATGTCTGAGAACTGATTCCAACAAGAATTTAGTCTCAAAGCAGAAAGGGATACATTTAAAAACTATGTGCATTAACTATACTTTTCCCCATAGAATCCTCACTTGGCATGAATAATTTACCCACTCTTATGCTAATGGGATCATGAAAGTATCCCTCTGCCTTTAGTGCAGCTATTCTCAGCTTTCAGTAATTACCCCACCCAGTGAAAATAACATGGCTTCTGCATTGAACGGCCGACCCAGTACCTGGCAATTAGAAAGATCATGGCTGAGAGTGGAAGGGTCCAGAACTGGACAGAGAAGCCCTTATAGCCAAAGGAAGAGTACAGACATAAAGTAACACTGGTCGTTTATGTCTGGATGGCGGTGGAAGTTGGGAAAAGCAGTGAAAAGAAATTTTCTTCATTGTCCAGGTTTTCTTTTTCTGACTTATTATTAAGATTTTACTTAAATAAAAATAGGTTCCTCTTGCTATTACTAGTTGAAAAGGGCACTCATTACCAGAAGAGTTTTGAGAGAAAAAAACACTTTCAATCTGAGAAAAAGAACTATAGTTATCTTTAAAGCACATCAGCATTACATATTTAATTCGAATTTTAAAAATAATCTAAACAGTGGAAAATTCTCTACATTTTGCTTTTAGGAGGGAAAAAAACAGAAACAAACAGAAAACAGAAAAGAAAAACAAAAATCAAAACTCATTTTTGACCTTTGTCCATAAAACCCCATGTTAGGTAGTTCACTGTGTAAAAATTATCAGGCTAAAACATCTGGGAAAGAAAGCTATGAAACAGCAGGGAACGTGGCTGGTTTATTGTTTATCTTTTGTTTATGAGGCAGTATTCAAGTTTAATTACTACTCTAAATTAAACTCTAACTGGCATCAGGAGACATCCCTTTACATGACTAAGTTAAAAAAAATGTAGAAATCCCTACTCCGGGTTTTTCAAGTAAGTTGATACATATAGGAAGAAATTACTCAAAATTAACAGCAATTATAGAAAGCTTTTAAGCATTTATGGGCACTATTACATGCTCCTAAAGCATCTATTTATTAGAAGAGTTTAATTTTATTTCTAATGGTTACTGCTCTAAAAAGTCCTTAGAAAATCAACAAAAAATATTTAGATGTTTGCTGATAGTTAAAAGGATGGTATTCTTTCCTACTTTTATTTGAGTGTAAAATAGAGAAAGAAACACAACAGAAACATTCCATCGACAAAAGCTCCTTCTGTAGCAATGTTCAGTTAACAATTATATTCTCAGAGAATTTTTGATACAATTACAACAGAAAGGAAAAGAAATGTCATTGTGTTTACCATAACATTAAGTGACCGGTTTTGGATGAACTTAGCTCTAGGAAAAATAAAAGTTAAAAGCAACTAGCAAAAGATTATGCCAGATGGCATCTGTCATATTGTATTTAGGGTTATTTTAAAGAGATTGCCGCCACTATGAAAACATTCCATTGACAGAGTTTTCCTAGACTGAATAAGAAATAAGAAATCTCAGTAGAACATGTTCAGGACCTACAGTAAGTGGATTTAAGGTTTTCTTTTATTGTTTTCTTGTTTGGTTGGTTGTTTTTTTGTTTTGTTTTGTTTTTGTCTCCTCCTTTAAATATATAACTGGAATATTGGTGGAAGAGAATACTATTTTATAACCAAAGCATTCATTATAAGCCCAAATAGTGCAATAATATTTTAGACACTGGCTTACCTTATGAACACTTACATTCAATATAAAGGGGGTGTTTATAGAAGCTAACACCATGACTGCTGAAGAACTGTCTATCAAATAAATATCTAGGTATGGAATGCTAGCCTCATTGCCTGGATGATGGATAGGGACACCCGTGGAGGGGTTTGGTAGGTGACAGAGTTGAGGAGAACTCTGCTGGCTCGTGCAGCCCAGAGTCTGGAACAACTGGAGGTATATGGATGCTAGTTTGTTAATGTATTTAGGTTAAACTGGATCTGGCAACAGTATGGTTAACGTGCGTGTGGTGTGCAGTGTGAGCTCAGCAGTTACTGGGCCAACTGTCTCGGTATTTCTGGGAATCCTGCCTATTCACAGTGCAGGGATTGTTCAATTGCTGCAAAATGTACAAAATGAATTTTACAAAAATGAATTGTAAGGAAGGCCCCATTACAACGATTTTACAGCAAAGATGTCAACATCAATTTTTCTTTCATGCATAGCTAATGATTAAAACAGCATATTCCATTTGCCTAAAACAATTTATTTCATATTGGCACATCAAAATATTGAAATACAAAGTTATCTTTACTCTACCCTTTTTATTCATCGCTGCTGAACCCACATCATTGTTCAAACCAGGAAAAATAAAACAAACTTGGCACGAAATACTTAAAACAAAGGCTCATCAATATTCTCCAATTTGTCAACATCTCAATTACAGCACTGGAAAAAATGTAAATTTCATGTGCTCTAAACACTGAGGGGTCTATTCTCCTGCCAATTCACATGCACAACTCCCATCAGCGTTAATGGGAGTTACACAAACCCATCAATAATAATAATACTTTGTACATATATTGTGCCTTTCATCTAAGGCTCTCAAAGTGCTCTATGAACAAGGGGGCTGTTTCCTAGTCTTTTCTCTGGCAAAATACACAATGAAATACAAAGCAGCTTTTGACTCAGCAGGTACAGAATTAGCGACCCCATGCCTTATTATCAAGCCCCATTTTGCTGATGGGAAGCCAGATACAAAGAGGGACAGTTCCTTCCCCAGAGTCCCGAGTCTGTACCCTAATTCTATCCTTTAAAAACCAGATTTCCTTCCTCATTCTAATGTCACTAACAAGACAAACTCCTTCCCTTTGGCTGCCTTTAGCAAGAGAAATCAGAGTGAATGAAAAGTCTGGTTCATATTTATACAGTTTATTGCTTGGCCCGTGCTTTTTGAAAGATACAGTGAAGTCGGGTTTTACGTTTTACCAAGTTTATTTCTTACATTATTTTTTTTTTCTCCTTTCAGTTTGTTGCACAAACATTAAGGAAGAAGAGATGACCTTTCACCTGTGTAATTGTAGCTCTTTCACTATGGGGTCATAAAATGAGGTATTTTTAGGTACCAAAGTAAAGATTTGTATGTAAACATTATAGTAAAAATATTCATAAGAATTATAAAGCAACATAAATGCATGTATTGTTTTATAGCATATGGCTATTAAAGTTTAATTTAAAATGTGTATGAAAACATTGTATTTAGTACAATTCATCCCTATTTTTTTCAGTTTATCATAATTTGTTTTGAAACTGAATCATTTTACAGTTTTCCATATGCCTGTTGTGCTAATAAATTCTGAATAAGCAAGGAAACTCTTTTCTAAACCACAAACTTGATTTCCAATGAAACATTATAACATATTTAATACAAACAACATAAATTTCCCTCCCAGGTTTTCCATACTACATCAACCCCAAGATTTAACCTAGGATAAGCATGTGTGATTTCAGTCAATATCTCTGTTGACTTTGCCCTGGAGCAGATAATTAATCTTTCCCACAGAAAGCTACTCTGGACAATTTGGTGAGACAAAATATCAAAATATCTTGAAAAAACATTTAAAAGACTAATAGGGGCCTGAGTATGACAAAATACACTCAAGTTTGGCCTTCAAAATTTAGAGTCTGCTATTTTAAAAAATGCCCTTATCTATGTGTTTTGGAACCAATGATGTGGTAAGCCAGGTGGGAAATTTTTCCATGCCAAAACATTCTCCGTTTTATAGGAATCATACGTGTCTTTATCCTTCAAACTTTAATACAGTAAAATGATTGACTTCCGAGTTCTCATACATATAAGCTACCATGTCCATTCTTTAATCCCATGGAGATATGATTAAAGGAACAAAATCCTTCAGGGATCAAATCCTTCAACATCAGATAAGAGAGTATAGCTACACAGAGTGTAGAGGTTTCTACACAGTATATCAGGCAATGAGGTTTTCTCTTTTTATGACCAAACAACAACAAACAGGATAAAACGTCATGCCTTGCCTATTGCTGCAACAGTTCCATTCCCCAAGCCCCAGGGTCTTCTTTCACCCTCTTCTTCTCTCTGGCCCTTCCCTGTTATCTCCCTCGCCATAACTCAACTAACCCAACAGAACCAGTCAGTTTTAAATTTCAGTTGGGACCTTGGTGACCTGTTAATGAATCTACAGAGAGGAGAAAAACTCATGGTGTTGAGTTATGCCTGGTGTTGCTAGCTGACTTGGAGTCAGAAATGCTTGAAGCGTTAACGTAATTGCAAGAATGTGAAAAATGAAGCGCTGGGCTCCTAAGCAAAGTGAAAGGTCAAAGCGAGCCTCACACACAACAAGTCTCTGGAAGATAGCCTCATTAGACCATTAAATCTGCTTCTCTTTTCCCCCTCTTTTGTAAAATGTTGAGGATGTTTTGTTTTTAGTAATAGATACATTTTGCTCTTTCTGTAAATTGGAGCAATTTGGGGTGGGGAGAGGTTGGAGTCATAGAAAGCTTTCCAGATTTAACTGCCCTGAAAATTTATAAATACGTTATCTTCAAAATGCCTTATAGTTTAGGTTCTCTCCTCCCCACCCCCGCCCCATACATATAAACACACACATATACATATACACACAATCTAACTGGTCTAATAAAAACAGTAGAAAACAAATGGATACAATCCACAATTTCATCCACAATTTACCATCCAATGGTATTCATCTCTGTATTAACTGCAAATTGCTTAAACCTAGATTCTAATTTTGACCCAAGTTAATGCATCTGAGAAGACACATTTTTCTAGGCTCTTCTAGAACCCCAGAAATCCAAAACCTCTGGCCAGAAACTTGGAGAAGTGAAGGCACCCATTCTGTATCAACCACCCCCTTTTAAATGGCATATATGACTACAGCTCACATTGTTAAACCATCCTCTATTTGGAAACCTGTCTAATGATTAAATATTGTGGCCATAAACACAGCCATAATAGAGTTGAAATAGACCTAGGAGATCAGACACCATCTAATGTAAAATATTAAAAAGTAAAATCCATACACTCCTCTGGCCTGCATTCAATAATGCTTCTTCCTTTAAATTATCATTTTAGCCATAGAAGAGTCATCCCTACCAACATATAAGAGCTCTCTGTGTAAGAGGTGAATTTTAGATGGTAAAAGTTATTCTAAATTGCACTAGGTTTACTTGACATCTGCAGCTGAAGACCCCCTTGCCCTCTGATCATCCTAAATTTTAGGATTTGTGACAAAAATCATGATGCCAGCTGAATGGAAATTGGGATAAATAATCTAAGAGTTTAAAATCTACCTTCCCAAGATAAGATTCCATATAAAATTGGTACAGTCCTTCTGGAGCTAATAAGAACAGATTTTTGCATCTTCTGTGCTTTAGAGGCATAATTGCTTGATTATAGAGAACTCTTATAGTTGACATTGCAAGCAAAATATCCTGTATACATAATAATTCAAACTGCATCATAGCAGCAAAGTAGGTCTGTCATTCTATTTACTTACACACAGAAATAAAGTGTAGATAACCAAATTTGTAAAAGAATTGGCAGAACTAATCAATTGTTATTGTAATGCCTACTTAAAGGTTAGATGGCCCACTCAGAATTTTTTTTTAAAGTAATGTACCTGAAGAGAGGAAACAGTCTCCCTAAATAGGAGCTGGTTGTATTCCCTAACTTGCCACTCTCCTATTTACACTGAGGCACTTGTACTGATATCACAAAATACTGAAGTTAGTTTAGTCATGCCTACTTTGCACAAGGAAAATGCTTGACCTTTTACCTTGCTCACTGCTGTTGTCTCCACTCTGGGAAGCATGGCCCCCACTGGAGGGCCCCGGGGTGCCTGCTGAGTGGGTTGAGGTTGCATCATCATGGTCTCGCCAAGATGAAGGGTTCTGATGTCAGGATGCCAAGAAATTTTTCCAGTTACCATTTCAGCCGTAAATGAGGAACCAAGAGGAAAGGTGCAGAGAAAGACAAAAAAAAAAATGTGTTCGTATTAGCATTTGCAGAACTAAGAACCTATGGATGCCATGATACAGTACATTGTCTTTTCAGCAATATGTACAAAAAGAAAAGGTTATCCAGAATTTTGATGGGGCAGTGGTTACATCATTGTATATATTTGTCAAAACTTATTGAACTATACACTTAAATGGGTACATTTTATTGCTTTATATTATATCCCAATAAAGTTGACTTTTAAAAATAAGAAAAAAGGTTACCTAAAAATGTAAAAGTCACTTCTACTCTTGCTATCTTAATTAAGGCACACTTCCAAAAAAATAGGTCCCAATGCACTTAGATCCTAAAATACTTCAGAACATTAGCATCTATAAAATCCAATGGCTCCGATAAAAACAAACAAACAAACAAAAAAAAACACAACATAGTCTCAAGAATGTACAGGGCAGCCCTCACATCTTTCAAATACATTGCCCTAAAATAGCTATATGAACCCTGAAAATTATCATTAACTGATTATACAACCAACAGACACAATGATAATCACTGCATCAATAGCTAATACATTATCAATTTCTGCTTCAGTTTACACAAACAACAGTAAGAGAATGAAATAGACACAAACTATTAATCATCTAATAAACTGGATAGGACTTTCACTTGGGCTTCAGGGAAGCTTTAAATTCTCTGAGCAGTGCTTTTTCCAGGAAGAACTACTTGTTTCAAAAGACATGCAAGGCAAACAGTTATAGCGCATGCTACTTTGCTGAGTGTATTCGTCTCCTGTTCCTCCTCCCCTTTCCTGATCATTCCCAATACCCTGCTGTTGCTTAAAGGAAAACAGGAATTCTAATGTACAGGAAGGACTTTATCAGCACCACATGAAGGCAGGCAAGGGATGGAATTTCCTCTGGCAGAAACAGAGTGTAGGAACAACACATGAAGCAAACCAGCCTTAAGGCCAGAGCTGCACACTTGTCACCTGTATGTGACAACTTCAGCTGAGCCCACAAGCCCTCTGGCAAGCAAATTCTTGGGGGTGGGGGGTGGGATCAGTGGGAGGGAGCAAAAATAAATAGAAACAATAACAATTTTGCTGATTCTTACAAGAACCAGTAAATAAAGATAAGACAGACAGACAAGCATATAGACAACACGCAAACCTCTTGACCATCTGAAGATAAATCTTGCCAGTCTTGTTATGTTGCCATTATTTAGAGTTTATCTGGACAAAAAAAATTCAGCTTGTCATTTTTTTCTCAACAGCAACTCTACCGTGTGCATACAGAACTGAATAAAATGTTACCAAAATAAAATCAAGAAACCTAGGTATGACAAAATAGGGAACTAATTCTTATTTGAAACACCACAAAACTTGTATTTTTTCCCTCTATAGACCTGCTACAAAACTGATTGTAAATTAATATTTGGCATTTTTGATACATGAAATATCCAAATCTCTACAGCTCAATAACACCTATGTCAAATAATGCTACTGGCATTCCTTGAATCAGGCAAGCAACTGTTTCAATGTGAAAACCTTGAACAGAAATTTTGTGACTATAAATATGGCACAGGTCTAGATCTCTAAAATGAAGACGTTTTAGAAAGTAGATTAGGGAAAGAAGTTGAGTAGAATAAAATGAAAACCAAGGCTCTCTGCTGCCTGTTTTAAGACAAAGTTGGGCCTGTGAGCTCCCTTTTTATCTAAGTTAGAAACCACTCCAATAGTTTCAAGCTGAAGGCAAACAGACTACAGAGACTCTTCAAGCTTTGCAGCCTCTTGGTGTCAGCTGTTTGTCGGATGGTAATCAGATAAAGAGCTTGAAGAATTACATGAAAAAGAGAAAGAAATATTAGCATGGCTTGAGTTTAGTCCTACAACAACACTGGGTAGAGTCTTCTTTTTTTTAAAAAAATGCAGTAAGTGCAACATGTTCACCTAAGCTAAACTTTTCGGTGTACACAGCAAATGATGTTGATTTTATGTACTGCAGGCTCTTTCATTAAGCCGACTGCTATAAAACCTCCCTACCCCTCGTGAAAATTACAATTAACCACTAACACCTCATCTATGTTTTAAGGTAAATGTCATCCAATAGCTATTATATAAATCGTTCAAATGAAGCTGGAACAAGTCTTTCTGTTTGGGTGCTGTAGTGATTTGAAAGGATCATGGAGAAGGACTTCCTGCAACTGAAAACACTGGTTTATCTCTATCAGTCAAATCTGTGCTGAGTTTTAAAGTAAGGCCTCATTAATTTTTATAAATCAATGTATTTCTTTTGATGGCTATCTGGAGGAGGAGTTTTTTAAAGAAAAGGGGAGAAAAATAAACCACATAAGCAAATATTGCTTTAAGAGCAGCTGGTTCCTCCAAATGAGCCCG